>JANPWX010000013.1:8940527-8962925 GCA_024734555.1 Trochalopteron elliotii
CCCCGCCCCCATTCCTACCCCTGTGGTTCCTCCTGATGTAACCCCTCCGCCTTCCATTCCCCATTGGGTCAGTGTTTCCCCGCCCAGGGCTGCCCTGGGAAAAGGGGACACACCACGCCCACTCTCTCTCTCTCCACTCTCTCACCATGCTTCCCTCTTGCTGAGAAGGGGTTGTGGCAGAGCCCCCTTCCACATGGCTGCACTGAATAAACATCCTTATTAACCCAAGAGAGAGCACGATTCCTTCTTCCAAGCCTGACCCACGCAGCAGCTGCTGGGCTGATGAACCCACACGAGATGTTTCTGTGGTCTGGAGGGATTCACTGCTAGCCGGTAGCAGCCCCCATCACGAGAGAAACCACAACAAAAGGTAGTTTTGAAGCATATGTCATTGTGGTTATAAGAATGCATAATTACCAGTAGAATTATTGATGTTAATTAAAAAAGTTAAATAATCAAAATAGGTAATAAACATAATCTACTCACAATAAATTTACACCATAGTAGCACTTACAGAATGAAATTGCACTGATAAGGGGCACCTGAAAGATTCATATGATCTAACTGTGGTGCAAAAGAATCCTATTTCAGGCTTATATTTGTATGGTAAGCTTGGTCAAAAAGAAAAGTATACAGAACCAGTTGCCTAAAGAGAAGCTTCAAGAGTAACTTGAGTTTGTCTGAGATGTCCATGGTATAAGAAGGTGGCAGATACAACGCAGAAACCATGGAGTCCTATGAAGTAGCAGCTAGTGACTGTTGGGGACACTTTTGGTCATTCAAAAAGTTAATTTGTTTGTTTAAGGAAATAAACCCTCTTTGCTTGCTGCTCATCCCATTTGTACAATTTGCCTTTGTTTGGGAGCTGGAAAATGAAACATAGCTGTCAGCTGAACAGTAGGAGTTACATCTTAGATATGTTTCAACAGAATCTGATATTTCATCAGCTTATGTCAAGTATTCTTGTATTTCTATTTTTCAATTCTACAGGGAGAATGCTGTGAATATCACTTTTTATCTGGATTCGTAGAAAAGGAGTATCTGTGAAAATTTACATCAGAAAAAGCTGTGATCTGCACTAGATTTCAAACATCAAACAACACTATTTGATTAATTTTTAGGTAAAAATAAACAGCTAAGTATTTGAGCCATCAGAATACAGGAGACCACCGTAAGTGGGGAGCAGATAACTAAATTGCATTAGAAATATAAACACCATCTGGTAAACAAGAATTTGGTTTCACGTATAAAATGTCAAAATGTTGAAATTTATTTTCATTTTCCACCAGCAAAAACCTGAAATTTATCACTAAGCAAAAAATTCCTTCAACGACACACTGAGGCATGAGAATACTTGCTTGACTTTAGGAAGAGCCAAACTTCATTCTTGCTTTAAATAACTTAGTGTAGACATTAAAATTTTGCTCACTCCTGAGATGATTAACTGAACCACTAAGCCCATGGTCTATTCTTTGTAGTGGCCTTTTATAATTAATAATTTCACCCTAAAGCCTAAAAAGTTTTAGCATAACTCATATTTTCCATGAAAACTTTTTACTTCAAAAAACAGATTTCGGTAAAAGAAAATAAATCTTAACAAGCAAAAGCAGAAAAAGGTTAGAGAGAAGGTGAAAGAAATCTCTGGCAACAGTTATTAGCAAGAAAGTAAAAATGACTAGATGAGCAGAGCATCAAAACCTTTTCCTGAGTGATACTTCTGTGCATTCTGGTACAATCTGACTTCTAGTGCAATACAGCAGTATTAGTCCCACTGGCTAACAAACTGCATAAGAATGACACCGACTGTGACCAAGCTGAGACACCTCAATTATCACAGTTCTACATGACTGGGCTAAAGATACTAACCACCCCCGCCAGAGGAACAGATGAGGCTTCTATGATGTTCCTATCAGATGGTGCCTGATGAAAGTGCTTCCACTGTGTGCTTCTTCTGTGTAAGGACTGTATTTAGGATTCTAGAGATAATGGATCCTTTATGGAGCTTAGATGCTGTTTTATGGAAGAGAAGAGCTGGCCGTTGCTGAGCATGCAGGACATTGAAACCTGCTGAGAAAATTTAATAAAATTCTCATAACTGATTTGGATGGCACTGTTTCTGCAAAAAACTTATTTTCTGAGCTCAGAGCCTTCCTGTGTTTGTGTATACAATGAACAAACAGCAGTAGGAGGAGGAAGGCAAAACTGACAATGAAAATAAACTTGCATTACTGCATTCCCACACATTTGGTACCTGAATATGCTAAAACAGTGCTAAAGATGAGTCTCATTTGAAAGCACACTTAAGCAGGCACACACATATTGGCTTGGTTTATTAGTTTTGGATTTTCAAAATTCTGTGCATTATTTCCAGCTTATTTTCCTGTTCTGTAGTTGTTTAGGTCTTTTTCCTTATTTTATGGGGGCACTGTGCTAGAAATGAAAAAAATATTCATGAATATGCATGTGTTGTGCATATTTATTATTTAGAGACCAAGATTTTGCCCAGTTAATTGATGAATTTGATAGTTTGATAGTGTCTGTTTAGTGTTACTCAGATGTCAGTATTTTAGCCAGGTTTGTCATTGCTGAAGCAAAATCCTTTGTCTTTAATTCAGCCAGCCATTTTATCCAGGAAAGTCCCTAACTCAATATAGCTATCAATATCAACTAGACCACGTGAAATAGAACTAATGTACATGATTTCCTTCTTAATACAAAGGAAGTCTAAACTAGATAGATGTAGAAAACTGAGTCAAAGCTATGATAAAAATCATGTAAAATCATCCAGAAATTAGTCATTCAATTTTGTCAAATTGCAAAGAAAAATGCACAAATCATATTTTTTTAACTTACTGGAATGTTTCATCAAAATCTTTTTAGGAATAAATGTACTAATTCAAGTTGCAAGATTAATTTGTAGATAAAGGTAAGAGAAGAAATTGATCAATACGAGGCTGTTTGGGATGTAATTAAGAGATTATTAATGAAATAACATGATACTAAGCCTTTTCACTGAGTGTAATGTAACTTTAATACTTTTGACTTGAAAATGAGTAGCATCATCATCATCATGGATGATAACAGTGTTGAAAAGACATGTTAAAGAATAATGACAAATGAAAATTTCATCCCACAAGACCTCCAAATAACATTTATTCAAATTTGCTGAATTCTCAGTATGCCAAAGACCTAGAGAGTATATCTGTTGTCAAACATGGAAATGACATCAGGTATCCTTATTGATTCTGGCAAGTTACTCTAGAGTAACTCTAAAAGCAGAGCTGAAGCGGGGAAATCTAATCAGAATTACAGTCAAACTGAAGAAATGCATGATTCTAAGCTAGGGAATATGGCCATTGATTCCTCCAGATAAAAGACCTAACGTTTTGTGTATTCTGAAAACTCATAAGAAAACACTCATGTCTTTCATTACAATACCTAGAAAAACCTGAATTAAGAAACCTATTTGTCAGGTGAACTTTTCTACCAAAATATTTAAGGGTTTTACTTTTACTGTGCCTTCACTCTTTTTTTTGTAAAGTTCCTGCTACTAGCAGTCTGTGGCAGATGACAGGTAAGAATAGCAAATGGATAATATGAATGATAACTATATTCTTATCACTTCCTATATTCTTATCACTTCTATTCTATTCAGCTGGCCTTGATGCTTTTGTCAAAGGAAACTTGAATTGAGCCCACAGACTGGCATTGCTGGTTTTGTTGCTCTATAAAACCCAATCAGCTGTCTTTGAACTGCTGACTGGAGTAGAGTTTTCTCATTTTCACCTATTTATGCAAGAACAGAAAGAACTTCAAATTCTATAACCTTTGAAATCAGGAGGATAAATGTTCTAGCCTTCCAGGTCTGGGCTAATGAGCATCTATGGGAATTAAAGTAAAATTTTGGGGTATACAATACTTGCTTTCCTTCTGTAAGTACAGCAAAAAAAGATGTACTAACTAGACTTCTCTTTCCTTATATAAGAAAAGTTGAATTGAGGAATGTATCTGAAAGAAGGAAAGAGCATAAACAGAAAGAATTTCAAAGTAAATAAAAGGTGGCCTACATATCTCCTCAAAAGTACTACTGATCTTGTGTTCAACAGTTAAATTAGGTGACATTTTGAAGAAAAGAGTAGTCAGTCTTTCACTAAAGCTAAATTTTCATTTATATATAACACTAGAAATGGAAAAAAAATATAATCCTAAAACGAGTATTCAGATTATAGGTAATACCTGTGTAACAACATTCAGTGGGATTTTGCTAAGTAGCAGGTCTGAAGAATTATTTTATTATTTAAAAGTTTTGTGAATTTTCTGATATTTTGTGAATTTCGATAAGAAAGAGTTAAAGTTTTTGATCTAATTTTCAAATTTGCTCACTGTCCTGGTTTAGGGCAAATTTGGGAGGAAATTTCTGAATGGGGTTCCTCTGAAAAGCAAATCCAAACAGCCCCTCCCCCCAGCCGGTCCGGGGAAAGAATTCCCTCAGAGAAGAGTGGAAAAAACCCTATTTATTTAACAAACAAAATGCCCACAAGCATAAAGAATTAATAATAATAATAATAATAATAATAATAATAATAATAATAATAATAATAATAAACAATAAAAGCTCTCGCTGCTCCGAAGAGAGATGGCAAAACTGAGAGTCTGTGCCAGGAGTCTGTTTATCAGTCCCAGTCCCTTCGGTGCTGGAAAATGCCGAGTCCCAGCCCGGTGGGCCACGGGTGCAAGATCCCGGTGCTCCTCTGGGTTTTTCAGTCCAGAGCAGATTTAAACAGTCCCAAAGAGAAAAAAAAAAAAGTAAAAAAAAACAGTCCAGGAAAGCTTCTTTGCCTCAGCTAGCTAGACTAACAAAGGGGGAAAAAAACTCTCTCTGGCTGCCCTCCGTGCATCTGACAAAGGAAAAAAAAACAACCACACAGTCCCAAGGACGAGAGCAGATTCAGAGGAGTGAGTTTGTTTCTCAAAACAAACTGCACGCTTCTTCTTTCCCTGCTCACTCTCAGAACCAGTCTTAAAGGTACAGAACACAGAACAGACAATGTGGGGATACAGGCATCATAGTGACCCTAGGACACTCACATACTAAGAAATTCTGTACTCACAATCTCAAACAGCAAATCCTGGTTTTAAACAGTATAATTTTAGGGAGTATATGATGTACTACAAATGTAATATGTTCATTTGTTCTTTAAGTGTAAAATTCTTCATTGTGAAGAGACTGTCAATGTTTTCCTGCTCTCTTTCCTTCCTTTGTTTCATTGATCTGGAGTGGCCACAGGGGAGGGGTAGAAGAAAACATAATACAGTGCATTGATTTACATTTAGAAAACCGTATATTATTACATCTAGGTTTGACATAAGATCTTTAATGGAACCCACTATTCTCATTTCTGAACAAATCCACATATGAAAATAAAGAGCATTCACACCATATCTTTAAACTGCAGTGCCACCCACATTGCACTGAGAGTATCCAGTAAAGGATGCTTAGAGATAAAGAAATAGACAACATTTAGAATTTTGATTTCCTGGAACATTTTCCTCTTTGGGTTAGAAAGAAAAAAAATAATTTTATTTTAAACTCTTTCCTAATTGATATCTTTACAGTATTTAATTTTATAGTCCTCCTCACACCTTCCAGTCTCTCTTTTTCAGATGTAAAAAGTATATGGGTGGTAAATTGGCCCAACATAGGTACATAATTTTATGCAGAGTTAAGCTCCTTCCAATCACATTTAAACAGCCCACTCCTACTCCCACAAGCCTTCACCCTTCCTTTTCACCAGTCAGCTGTCATCTGAGGAAAAATATAATTAACAGAAAGATATGAAAACAGTGCACACTAGAGAGTAAAATGTTCAAGCATACCCTGGAATTGTGCCATATCTGATGTTTAGCCCACACATACAGAGATTGTGTTACTGGGTTATCTACCCGGTAGAATGATAAAGTTATTTTATTTCATAACCTGGGGAGGGAAAATGTAGGGGTGCAGGGGAAGGAAGAATAAGAAAAAATTGTTCTGTTCCTCTAGGGGTGCTCCTGGCTTGATACATTATCTTAAGACTGACAAAGACATTCTCAACTACAATGACCAAAATGGAAAATACTGCCATTAACACCCTTTTCCTTGCCTGAAATAATAAAAGGAATTAAATAGTAGTGTATATCGTTACTCGGAATATATATCATGAGCAAATAATGAGTTATTACCTTACCTTAGTTATTACCTTACCTTAGTTATTACCTGTGATAAGAACTACTCATCACATGAATACATCATCTGTTGTCTTAGATAATGCATCTTACAATGAGAAAGGAAAGCAAATACTTGATAATATTTACAGAACTACTTGAAAAAAAAAAAAACTTTCAAAGTTTTCCACGAGGCGTCACCAAAGTCTTTACAGAAAGTTTCCATAACAGGCAGAAGACGTAAAATCTGAGTGATATACTTTGTTTATTACAAAAACACTTTGTGTCAAAGTAAGGATGTTTGATGTTCAACTGATCTAGAAAGCCAGACTTCTTAAAGGAGCCACTAGTATCATGCTTGTACTCTGAATAACATGGATTCATTTAGTCACTGGAAAGGTGTTTTTTGATGTGCATAATCTCCACGTTACATTTCAATTAGCAAAACTCTATGACAAATACATGCTGTAAATAGCTTCAGTACAGCTGTATAGAATAGGAATATGTCACCAACCACTTTTTTCATTAGTTGAAGAAAATGGATGAAAAGAAAGGCCTTTGAAAACTGAGAAGTTCACAATTTTAAAAGCTAGACAAGAGTGTAATTTGGGCCAAATAATGGGGAAGAGTAGCCTGTGAAAGAATAAAAGCTTGTTCCTCTGTGCTATGAACATATTACAATATTTAGTGCATCTCATATCTAACTGAAGGAGTTTAATGCCGTCTTAGGTGTTCTTATCTTAAAATTATGTTCTCATAAAAAATTTGCTTTGCCTACCTTCACATTACTGACATTAGATCAGAATGAACAGAAAAAAGTTCTTCTCATTTCTCTACTCTTTTTCAGAAATTGTCAGTAAGCTTTAGCATAGTCTTCAATGATATTCATTGCTATTGCATCAAGTGATTAACAAATGGTTTCTTTAAAAGCAGGATATTAAAGGGAAGCTTTTGCCTCAGCAAATGTAGAAACATCACAGCAAATAACATACTGGATAATACAAAGGTATTTAGGCATCCATTTAAGGTGTGTAATTGAATTCATTCAAATTCAGATGCTGAGTCTCCACACTTTTGATTAGTAGTTGCAGTGATTGTAAAAGTAAGTGTACTTAAATGACCTAAAAAACCTAGTAAATCCTCATCTCTTTTAGGTGGTTTAAAAAAAATTAAAAAAAAAAATAGGCTCTTAAATAGAAAGAAGTTACTTCACAATCCTGAAAATCTCCAACCTCTTTACTCCTTAAGAAAAGCAAGCTCCTGTTTTAACTATGAACATGGAAATTTGCAAGTATCTGTCAGTTTATCCAACTGTTCAAAAAAACCCAAATGTATCTTATGCAAAACAACTTCTTCCTGCATATCCGATTTTAATGATTTTTTTTTCTTTTCTTTTTGTTCTTCTTTTTACAGTTTAGTTTTGGTTTGTTCTGGTCTGGTCTGGTTTGCATGGAGAATTTTAGGGAAAAATATCTTGGTTTAAACTTTTTATATCATATCTGAACGCACAGATCCCCTTGGGAATGCAAATAGATTCTCATTATCTCTTTATTTTCCTGCTTGACTGATTTTGTCCATGCATGCATGGTAGTAAGAAATTAGATCTTTCAGAGTTTGTTCAATGCTTCATTCAATATACAGAAAACTTACATACAAAACTACTTAGACAGAGGTAAGAATTACTTAACCTACAGGTTATATGATTCTGTGAAACATTTTTTTAGGAGTCTATGCTGTTTGTGCATCTATCCATTACTGGATTTATCATGAATAAAAATTTCTACCATGCAGAAAGGTGTTCACACAATTTAGTACATGATAAATAAAAATGAAAGGTGTAAGAAAGCTTAAGGGTGTAGTTATTCCTAGAAAATCATTTTTCCATCTCTAGTAACCAGTACATAATTCTTTCAGCAGGTGTTAGGTTATCTTTTAGGATAAAGTTCAGGACAAAACCATTAAAATAATCTGAATCTGAACTTCTACACCAAAGGTATAGGAAACCAGCGAAAGGGACATGGCGGGAATATCAGGAAGGTATAGTGTGAACCCACAATTTGATAGTATCAAAGACAGAAATGTTTCTGAGAGAGTCCACAGATTAATGCCCTCTCTCTGTATGTGCTATTAAATTGTATTTTTTAGTGTATCCTGAGTAGGAAGGGATCCATCAGGATCATGGAGTCCAACTTCTGGCCCTGCAAAGGACAGCCCCAGAAATCATGCCGTGTGTCTAAGAGGATTGTCCAAATGCTTCTTGAACTCTGCCAGGCTGGTGCTCTGACCACTTCCCTGGGCAGCCTGTTCCAGTGGCCAATCTCCCTCTGGGTGAAGAACTTTTTCTTAATATCTATCCAAGATAAACCTCCCCTGAAACAGCTTCAAGTCATTCCCTCAGGACCTGGCACTGGTCACCAGTGAGATCAGTGCCTGCCTCTTCATTTCCCCTCATGAGGAAGCTGTAGAAAACAATCAGGCCTCCCCTCAGCCTCCTCTTCTCCAAGCTGTGGAAATCAAGTGACCCCAGCCACACCTTGTACAGCTTGCCCTCTAGGCCGTTTACCATCTTCATGGCTCTTCTCTGGACTCTCTCTAATAGTTTTATGTCTTTCTTTTGTTGTGGTGGCCAAAACTGCATACAGCACTTGAGATGAGGATGCACCATAATTGTTCCTTTTGCTTCAAGGATATTAGCACTGGTTTCACACTCCTTTTCCTTTTTTACAAATCATAACCTAAAACAAGTAGGATTTCAATACAGCAAAAGCAACTGAATAAAGACTTTAAAGTCAACATATAATAATGTGTCTCAGCTAGCTCTTTTCCATCCAAAATTTTGCCATCTGTCTCTTCAGGGTTCAGCTCAGCTCCTCTTCATACACAGAGATTCTCTCATATTCTCTTAAGAGGTGCTCAGGTTTTTCAAGTCTTGTTGCCTCTTGAAAATAATATTACCCTCCTTTGTGCATGTTTCAGGACCTATTTCTCCCATGTACTGATGAAGACTCCTCACAGAGGCCTCAACTTCCCTATTTTATTTCCTTCAATTGTTACATTTTCACTGTTGCAGAGGTTTCAAGGTGCTTTCATAATGTTGAACAACTCTTAATTTATAGACCTTTGTGTAATTCTCCCCCCCTTTTGCTATAACATTCTCAAACTGAATTTCCCTGAAGCAACTATTTTACAAGGGTTCATAAGGGTGTGGAAAAGTAAATTCAAGAATAGAATACAGGATGGTTTCCTGAGAAGGAAAATGCCTGACTGTTTGGCATGTAGAGAATATAGTAATGTGTAGATTTGTAGAATTATAGATTTCAGTGACAATTCTGTCTGTAATGTTGTCTGGCACTGTTTACATTGTAGAGGAAGAACAAAGAATATGTATCTCATGACAGTGTTCAGATAAGCAGACAAGTATTTCTGAACTATAGAAATTCTAGGCAATATTTGGAATGGGGAGGAGTAAGAAAGTATTGTTGTCATGAGAACTGAATAGCATTCTCTGATAGCTCAGGAAGAAACGACTTCAGGAAGTCCCTGGATGAAAATGGAGTCAGCCATGATATCACATTACTTAGGGTTTTGTCCAGTCTGAATACTCACTTGCAGTCATGTGCTATTTTGACAGCCCTTGTGATACATTCCCAACTGAATCTAGTTAAATGATGTTTTTCACGTAATGAAGTTATAGAAAATAAAATTTATAAAGTTTAATACTTGATTACAAAATAGGCATAATCTAGTCATGGGCATAAGCTGGGATACTAGTACTGTGTATCTGAGGTATACAACTATCAGAAACTTTTAAATTTAATTAATTTATTTAATTTAGTTCTATGGAGACTAAATCTTATGTCTTGCACAGCTGTGGAGAAGTGGTTTGTAATAAGTGGCTGAGCTGTATCAGTCCCTTTGTGTTTTAAAGATTGATGCCTTATTGCTTGTTTTTTGCATGTTATTCTCTTTTTCTCTGAGGTGTCAGTGCAGCTGAGAAATAAATCCATTCAAACTGAAAACCATTTACTACATCAATAATAGGCAGCTTTTCATCTGTAAACAGAAAATATGTAATTCATTGTGTCACTACTTTTGAAATATTTTTGCTTTTTCTGATGTCTTAATACACTTCTCTGGTCAAAAATCCAAGGGTCCACAAAAATGCTATGAAAAGTTTGGTTCAGAAAGAAAATTAAGCTGCTTTCTCTTAAGGTGTTTAATGTCCAGAATATAATTATTAAGGTAATTAGTGCTCTACTCCCAAAACACAACAAATCAAAAACTCATCCCTTGCATTTCAACATATGTAAATAAAAGAATAGTAAGGTGTAAAGAAGTCTAGTCAAAAATCACAGTTTCTTTGACTGTCTATTGGAGCTCCATATGCAAGATTTTGCTGCCATTTGTATTGTAACCAAGTTTAACATGTTTCCTCAAACATATGCATAGGGTGAGATTAACCTCAATAACTTTAGGCTTCTGCTGTTTAAATACCCATATAAAGTAATCATCTAGACTTCATCTAGACATCTAGAATTAAATAGGAATTTTCAGGATGTACTTGATCTATCTTAAAATTCTACCTTAAGAGTGAAAAAGATGCTGTATGGAAAACGTCTTGAATCCAGGCTCATGACAAAACAAGAATGGTGCCCATAGTTGCTACATTTGGAATAAAGTCACACACACACACAGAGCCATGTGCATGCACGAACATACACACAATCCCAAGAAAAACCCAACAAAAAACAGGAGTAAACATTAAGAGCTTTAGTGGGTTTTTTTGTATCGTTGGTTTAGTTGGTTTTTTGTTTGTGGTTTTTTTTTTTGGGATATTGATGTCTACTGCCTGGTGTGTAACTACCATTTAAATGTATTTAAAAAAAAATCTGTGACTTTGAAAAATTTTATTCTCATTAATGTTAAAGAACTCTGCTGACAGTTATCAATAGAAAGGTCCATACATTTACAAACTTCTCATGATTGTTACTTGTAGTACAATAACAATTCAGATCCACCAAAAGTATTAATTCAATTTAATTGAATTCTATAGAAAAGATATTGCTTCAAATAGATAGAATCTAAATGCAAAATTTCTGTCATAGATGAGATCCAGTGATTTTATACTGGAAGATAGAAAAGCTTTTTTCAATTTTTCTTTTTTTTTAACTTTTAATAATATTTTCATCACTATAACTAAATAATTTCCAAACATATTATCTGATGCACTACATTTTTAACACTCATTAAAGTAGCTTATTCAAGTTACACTTTTGTATAAAACCTGTTGCTGCTCAGAAATTAACTAGGACATCATTAAATTAAATGTTCATTTCATGTTATCTAAGCTCCCGAAAATAAGCACCTCAGGCTGATAAACAAAATGGTTGTCAATAGAGAAAAAGATGCACTTTCAAGTCACAAGTGATCCCATCTGAAGTTCTAGTATGAAATGTATATGCTTCTTCCCATCTTTTTTGTTGGAGGCATGCTAAGTTTATGATAACAACTTATCTTTCAGGTATCTAATGCTAGGATAGATAAAGCCAAGGGTATGTGACTTGCTCTGAACAGCACATCAGGTTTAGGCAGTTACATTTTCAGTCATTTCACCGTCTACTTGTTGTGACTGTTTATAACACAAGCTGCTCCGTTGTCAAGGAAGATGACTGCTTTTTCAGATGATCAGAAGTCTGCCTTACATTGGATTTGAGCTTAGGTGGCTTCCCACCAGATTAATTGTCCATGCAGGGTAATACTGATGTTTTTTTAACGAATCCTCATCCATAAATCACAGTCCAGCTGTATCCCACTGTAGAATGCCATATGACTGAAGAGCTGTTACCAGGCCGGCGCCTGCCCTTGTCACTTTACATCTTACAAAGGCATTTTGATTACAGTTATTTTCATTTACTTTGAAGTAGTTTACAGGCAGAAATGACATACAGATGACCAGAAAAGTCTTCAGAATACACAAATAAGTTCTAGACTTATTATGTAGGTCAAGAAATTATATATATATATGTATGTAAATGTCTTTGCAAATTCTCAGAAGTATGTATTTTTTTACTACAGCTAATAATTAGCAAAACAGAACAAGAAGGTTAAATGGATTAATCAGTCAAAAAGCTCCTTAACATAAGCATTCAAGTATTACTAATAATTGATAAACAGCTGGTTCACCTGACCATAGCAGTTACATCATCTTGAACGTCTTACATTCTTAATTTTTGTAAGTGTATATATTCAAAATAATAAAGATTTTTTCTTCCTAATGTCTTTCCACCTTAAGAGTTTACATATGAAAAAAAGAATCTGGGGAGTTTTCTGCACTCTAACAGTTATCCTTATCATTCATCACAGGATTGTTTACATGTACACACACAAAGGACCAAGGTTATCCCAAATAATAACCTTTGCATTTCTTGTCTATGCAGTGGAGAGAGATATAGGGGATCTCTAGTTGATTCAGAACTTCAGAACACTAAATAACTCTTTGGGTTTACATCAGCTAGAAGAGAACACGTGCTTGGTGGTCAACATCAAGCAAAGTGAACTTGAGCCTAAATGTCTGCAAACCTGCATCTAGGCTACAGGACATGTGAGATTCATTCTCCTAATGTGAGATTTGTTCTCCTACCCCAGGCAGATCACATCAGACACCATTTGGATCCCTCCTTGGCTGAGCACCAAGCTTTCCTCACAAGACTCACCTCAGAGAGGCAGGCAGAAGCTGCAAACTTTTGAGTTGATATTGATGTTACAGTATCTTGTCAGTATAAGATACACACATTAAAGAAATGCATGACAGGACTGGTTTGTAAAATCACCTTTTCACAAATAAGAAGCAAGATCATGTTATTTTTCTATAAATGCTTGAAAATAAGCAGATTTTTGAGAAATTATGTGCATAACAGAGTGTGAATTCTGAAAAGAAGAATCTTAAAATTCTTGCAGCTTATTTTCATAAATATGTAAACACCTTAAATTTCTTAGTTTTATAGTAGAATCATCTCAATCAGCAGAGTCTTGTTTAACTTCACAGTGAACAGGAAATTGCAGGATGATTTTTTAAATTATTATTTTGTGTAATTTAGACAACAATTGCACTAACTCATTTCCACTGTTATTTTCTTTCAGTTTAGAAGGAAAATAGTTTGACCTACAATACAGATTCTCTTGGTATTTTGTCAAATTTATTTTACGCCAGCAGCAGTCACTGATTTTAATTGAATGGAAACAACAGCTCTCATCCTGTGTGTCACATTGCTGGATTTTGTATCATTGAATTTCAATCTGGTTTCACTGGGACCTGCTAAGTGTGGCTCACACCAACCTCTGAGTCTCCTTGCTATACTCCTTTCCAGGACAGCATTGTTTGCCTTTTGTCTGTTCTCTGATTAAATTGACACCATTTTACCTTTTGTGACTCCTGTGTCATTTTCTGTTGACAGCATCCAGCAATGGTAACAAACCAGTGTCCTTGTGGAAGAGGCAGAAACCATTGATTGTCTGGGTGTGTTAATGCAGACTCTTTAAAAGTCGTGCAGACATGGCTTTGTGCTAACCGGCAGCTGAATGGGGGCTAGAAAAAGATGCTATTAACTACAGATAACAGTCAGCACCTTCTATTCAACAGCAATGTCACTTTGTACCATTTGAGGGACAGTTGGTAGTGAAATTTGTTAAAGCAATTCTCCCCCTCCCTGTACACATCCTGGACTGATACTATTTAAGGCGGAGGAGTGGAAATAGTTTTCTGATTAGAGTGATGTTGGTAGGATGCTCATATAATTTCCAGGGAGCTGAAGCACTTAATTCAATCCATCTTCACTTCACAGCTAAAATCTCTTTAGAACAACAAGATAGGCCCTGCTGACATGAGAGGTTAAATGTTTACCATGGATAGGGAATTTATAATTGCCTTTTTAGAAATGAATGATTAAAAGTGGTTACAAGAAGCACCTGGCTATATAAGTCTTATCCATAAAACACAGGGGAGAGGTAATAATTATGTCAAATCCTTCCACTATGATCTTTTAAAATGGGATAGGAAAATGAAAATACCAAAGTCTTAAAACTGTGAACTTTACAGAACATCTGCATTTAGAAATAAAATTGATTTTATTTTCATTTCATGTTATCTAAGCTCCCGAAAATAAGCACCTCAGGCTGATAAACAAAATGGTTGTCAATGGTTATCATTTAGAAATAAAATGTCTGAGAAGTGCACAATTGCTCTTTTTCAAGCTTACGTGCTGAATATGAAACACTTGATCACCCCTCCCTTTCTGTTCAGCAACAAAATCAGACACACTTTTGTCATATTTGCAAAAATTCAGTGTGTTTTCTACATTAGGGAATTTTCCAAGTGTTTAAGTAGAAACTAGGATGGGAACTTGATCTTCCTTCTGCTCAGTCTACAATATCATGAACAGCATAAATCAACCAATGTATTTTGACTTTTTACCAACATGATGAAAACCTAACTGTCCTCATATTTGTCTCAGAAAGCAAACATTTCATCCTGATTCTAAGTGACTCTGTGAACAAATAAAAGTATTGATGGCATATAAACATTTCTGATCCAAAGTTAGACTGTATAGTAGGATGCACTAGCTCATGCACAACGCCACATCAAAGTAACTAGCTTCCCCACCACAGCTGGCTCACATAGCCACTTCTAAACACTACTGGCAGAAATTCAACCTGTCTTCATTCACCCGTTTAAACATTACCTAATTATTATAAGATACTGTAGAAGCTGAAGGGAAGTGAAAATCCCCACTGATTCTTTGAATAAAGTAGGAGCTTAAGTATACATAAGCAGAGCCTACAAATATGTACTGTCATGAACAAGTTGGTATGTATTTTATATTATTTTGAGGATAATTAAAATAACACATGCTGTGACATTATACATTACTATCCCATAAACTCAGTAGAATGATATTTGCTTTATTGAGTGCTTTTCTTCACAACAGTTATTGTTTTGCTCCAGTGGGGCACAGAGGTGCCAGCATAGGTTATTATTCACTATCTATGGTTTGAAAAGATATTTCCCATTATAAAACATGCAATTAGCTTATTTTCTTTTGCTCTTTTTTTTTCTTTAATTTTACATTTTAGCAGAAAAAGTGAGGGGTTTTTTTTATTTGTTAAAGAAAACATCAAAGCAGTTGGAGTATTATTTCATTTGTATTTATAATTGCCACAGTAAGATTCATTTAAGTCTTAACACAGGATTTAGCTCTATATTAGAAAAATACATGGCAATATGCTGTAATTCTGCATACATGACCATAGATTATTACTGGAATGCCACTGAAGAAAAGTTCTTCAGTTGGGATGCAGCATGTCAGCAGTGGGGATGCTCTAAGGAGAATGCAGTGGTGTGTGTGTTTCCACATACGCACCAAGAAGCAAGTACTCAGAAACATCACTTTAAGTAAACTCAAACATTAATTAGGCCTTTGCATATAGATAATTTTTTGCTGCTGTACTTGAAAAACACCACTGGATATCTAAAGATAGACTCCCTACCAAAAGTAAGGATATTGCAACCTTTTTTCTTTTTTTTTTTTTGATGTTTGGGTGACATAAATGAAATAACATCTTGCTGCAATCACAACTGATACAGATCTGTCAAACTAGATCATGATGGATATTTTTGTTGCTGTTTATCCAGCTCTGAGAGAATAGTGATGTCTATGACACTCAAAGGTTGCTGTAATTAAACTCTCAATCCATCTGTGCATAGGATTTGATAATATTTTCAAGAATATAATGTTTTCAGTTATTGTATCTGTTTATTTTGGCTTGTTAAAGGACACTTTATCCTGTGCAACTTTCATGAGCAGTTTGTAAGGAAGTTTCTTTCAGTATGTTTCACTGAAACAGAAGGCAGCAATCATCTAAAGTGTTTAAAGGTTAACTTAGATATTTTTCCTCTACAGATTGTAAGATGCTTCTTTTGTAAGTTAGTGACAGTACCAGAACATAAATTAGGAAAGAAACTGTTTGTTGTTTTTTTTTTTCGTTTTTTTCTACTCTGGCATTAAATATTTTATAGCTATCAAATGTGTAGGCAGTGAAACCACACTAGGACCAGAGGCCAAGCAATCATAAAGGCAGACAAAAAATACAAGGGAAAAAGAAATTTACTGATTCTCTAGATGGTTACATTTCAGGGGATTTTTTTGTAAGTAACCATTTTAAGAAAGTTCTATTACTGATTTCAACACCTGTAGCAAAAATACTTTGCAATCATAAGCTCATGAGTCGGCAGATATATATAAAGTATTCAGAATGATTGAAAACACTTCTGGAACTCAAATATGAGTGTATGTATTCAATAAAATTTTCAATCAGCTTCTAAAGGAAAAGTAAAAAATTGAGAGTTGGAAATTAATATCAAAACGCCACCAGAAAGTAGTGTTGATTAGACAACTACAATTTCATCTTCCTAGAAACTTAAAAAAAAAAATCAAAAACAAAACAAAACCAAACAACAAACAAGAAAAAAGAACAACAAACAAACAAACCCCCCCAAAACCCACTAAAAAAACCAAACAAAAGAAAACAAAACAAACCACAAAACCAAAACCAAAAAAAGAAACAGAAACAAAAACCAAAAAAACCCAATACTTCCGTCAGAAAATGAAATGCATAGAATTCTAGAATGAGTATTCAACACCATCATTATAAGATACTATGTCAAAACATCCGCCCAAACTTCCTGAATACATAATTGAGTTCAACCCCTTGTACTATCTCAGCTTTCACCATTCCAGAGCCATTTGAGTCATGCAGAGTATGGATGTTATGCTAGTTTTTGTCATTATTGAAAAGAGGGATGTTCTTGGTTTTGAAACCATCAGATTTCTGACATGTATTTCTGGTTCAGAAATATATTTCATCAAACATATTTTAAATTCTTCCATTAATGAAGGAATAATTAAATGTAGTGTGCTACTTTTCTTGTAGCATAATAGATTCAGGGGAAACAGACAAAGATACTTTTCTTTTTGTTCAAAAAGAAACAGTTAAAAATGTGAGAACATGAGTAAAAATTATGGACATGGATTTAAAAAAAAAACCCACAATTGAATCAATTTTATCAATTCTAAACACTTTGGCAAGTAGGTAATGCATTCCTGAAAATAAATTTTTACAATTCAATATTATATAGTCCTTGCAGTTCTGAATTTTTTGGAGGCCTATGAATGTATTTACTTACTTCACTAACCCAACTATCCTCACTTCTGTGTGCTCAGTGACACTCCAGACTTTGGCTTCTGCTTATTGTTGCAGCTGTTTTTGAGTTCCTTATAAGCTGCAGTTCTGCACAGGTCCTGGTGTCGTTATTTGTCTCCCACCAGCTCTTGCCCATTTGTGTAGCTGACCGCTTCTATCATAAGACTTAATAAAAAGAAGGAGGAAGTAAATGGAAAGAAAATTATTATCTGAAGACTGGGACACACAGCCATTGCAGATTTTTCATTCTGTATTTTATCTACAAAGCAAAAAAGGCATACAGCTAATGAGAAACCAGAATTTATGATGCGATGTGCTGAATCAACGACCAGGTGGAAAATATGTCCCTAATGTTTAAATATATAATTAAAAATAAGTGGCTTGGGGGCAAAAGAGTGTCCATAAGCAGTCCACAGCAAGAATTTTCAACATCTTTTTCCACCAACTAATTTAAACTTCTATTTTTTCAAGTCTATTATATTGCAGTAAATCAGTAGAAACCGAGAGGAAGATGAAAATAATAAAAAAAAAAGAAGCCAACAAATAGAAACCAGTTTCAGTTTGGTCCTCAGGATATTTTTGATTTATTAAACTGCATCTCAACATGCCTAGAGGTGAGAGGGGTAAGCTAAAAGAACAGCAAAGATGACAAAAGGAATTGGGGAACAAAAAATCATTTAAGATACCTGTAGTATTCATATAAATATAAGCTGACACTTTGCAAAAGGCCACTGTACTTCATAAATCATAAGTTTAGAAGGGACCCTGAAAGGTAAGGTATTCCATCAAGTAGATGTCATCACTACTAACATATTTTTGTCTGCTCTTCAGATAAACAGTTTCAGTTTTCTGAATGCTTTCCTCTCTTGTTCAAGATCATGCAGTTTAGCCAGGTTTGTCATGAAAATATGCAGTTTATAAGGGTTTATCACTCAAAACACTTCATATTTTCCTTCACAGGGCTCACAGTTTCTGGCAAATCTTTGCATACAAATTCCTATTTCTCTTGAAGTTTGCATTCCTCTTTTGGTTTTACTGTATTCAACTATCCAATTTTGAAGATTATAAATGTAGCCATTCCATACTTAGTCTTTCTAGTTAGGTCCACATCCATATTCCCAATCTGTTCTCAATTAAGTAGAATAAAATCTGTTAATTAGAATCACATCCTCAAGATGTTTTCTACATCTTCCGTACAACTAAATTGTTATTAATGCCTTCCAAGAATTTGTGGATCAGTATGGCCAGGGGATTAGTCTTATCCAGCTGCTGAAATTAACAGTGCAGACGAAGAAATCTGACTATGTCATTCAAAGATTCAATTATAGTCAGTGGAGAAATGAAGTGCTTGGAATATATCTTTCACCAACCGCATACCAAGAGAGGGCTGCTCTTACTCACCATTCATGTCAATCAGTTGAGAAAATAGTGCTGATTGAGGGAATAGCTTTGGTCCAATCACCAGTTGGACCTTGTAAGAACTACAGCTGCTCTCATCATAGAATGTGTGAAATTACTCTTGGCTAAATAAGGAGTCACAGAATATTCTGAGTTGGAAGGGACCCGCAAGGGTCACCATGTCTAGCTCTTAGGTGAATGGCTCTTACAAGGATCAAACCCATAACCTTGACACTATTAGCACAGTGCTCTAATCAGCTGAGCTAAATATCTGTATAATGCTCATTGGGAAGCAGTGAAACAATTCAGGGTTTTCATCCTACTGTATCACATACCAACTTTAACTTGGTTTCCGTGTAGGTGATGTTGTACTGAGACACTGATAACAAACATCTTGGTTTATATTTATACATGCACCTAAAATTTTAAAACTGATGATTACTGTTATTGTTCTTCTGGTTCTCTTCTATGATATATGTGAAAGTTAAAGATACTCTAGTAAAATTTTGGGAAAGGGTTTATTTGGTTTGCAAACAGCTCAACATTTCTGTTGTCTTAAAACTCTGTGTTTGAAAAGAGTTCTTCATTTTGATCTGAGAAAATGCCAACTGTGAAAGCAAGCAACATGACCAATTAACCAAGTGGGCTTTGCCTTTTATTTTTAACTGCTTGTCAATGAATTTACCACCCACAGCCTTCTCTGTGGGTGTATGCGCAGGCACAGGATATCTTTCAGGGCTGCTCAAATTCTACTACGAAGATAGCATGGGAATTGTGGTTTTAATTTGCTTATTTTTTTATTCCCCTGATCTGTGCACTAGAATTTTTTAACACGAACAAGAAATAATACACTTATGCTGGGATTAGAAATTCTAAAATGGTATGGTAACTGAGCTACTGTTTTTACTAAATGAAGACTTATGCAGCCTGCAGTTGGGGACAGCTTATTTTGATAGTATCAGAAATTATGTGCATTCAGTAACTTTGGCAGATCTTCTGTCAAAAGCAATGGATCTGCACTCCAGAGCCTTTACAGATTTACGGTATATATTTTCTCATTTGATCTATGAGAAAATGTTACCATCTCTTACCTCACTGTACTACATAATATACTCTTTTAAAATAATGAGTTAGAGCAGCTAAATGTGACTCCGGTATTTTAAGTTACACAGTAATTTAAAAAACGCTTGTATTTTTACAGGCTGACATTTTTAATGGTAGGTTAAATCAGACACCAATATCTGGATTGGTGGGAATGAGGTAACAAAATTGCTATTTTTTTGCTTGCCACATTACCAAGAGATTACAAGAAAGAGTAGGGTTGCACGCAACATATAAGCAGCTATCTCCATGACATCAAGGAACTAATCAGCCAAGAATAATAAAAAGCAATAGTGACTCATGAGGTTTAAAAGAACAATTTCAAAAAAATTCAAATCTAATATTTATTTTTCACTAAAATAAAAGATAGCTTATAAACATGATAGCCAGTAGTAGATCTAAATCATAAAAAGTAAAGACAGGATTTTTAGGCTGATGACTAATTGCAGAAGTCACTGAATAAGATACTATTGCCCAAGTTATAACACGAGGTCAGACTAAATGACCATAACATTTTCTGAATCTACGAAAGTAGACATTTGTGCCTTAACAGAATACAATTGCAGCTTCGTAAAAATACTTTTTTATTCCACAGTTTGCGTCTGAGGTTGCACTGAAAGATTTTTCTCTTCAGACCTTGAGAAAGTGATTGACTCATTTTTCTTATACTTTCTATCTTTGTGTATATCATTACTTTTAAACAAGAGAAGGGCAGTGTGCAAATTCTCACACTGAGCTACTGATTAGAGTCCCTGTTTCATCATCATGGTGGAGTGATCTTGGCCACCTGCCTGACCCTTACTCAGCAGCTCTCTTCCTCTCTGCTCCACAGCATTACAAGGGGAGAAAATAATCTGAAAATTTTGATGGGCTGAGATAAAGAAAGGGACACAACTTCCCAGTTGCCCTAATAGGACTCAGATCAAGGAATATTAATTTCATTTATTATTAATTTTAAATAGAGTAAAATGGTGAAACAAAACCAAAAAAATAAATCACCTTCTCCCACACATATTTTTTCCAGGTTCAGATTCACTCTGTTACTGAATGCTCTGTCTCCCCCATCTGAGTGGCACAGAAGAGAAGGGCTGTGGGTAACAGGTTCTCTCTGCTTTTCTTGCTTTGAACACTTTTGCTCTGCTCCAGCACAGGTCTATCCTACAGGCTACAGCTTCTTTCAGGGCCTGTTTATCCGCTGCAGTGTGGGGTCACCCATGGGCTATAGTGGGGATATCTGCTTCCAGTGGTTCTTCATGGGCTGCAAGGGAATCACTGCCTTGTTGTCTGGAGCACTTGTTCCCTCCCTCTCTCCACCTCCACCTTCTTGCATCACCTTGCTGTCTGCAGGACTGTTTCTCACTTTTCACCCCTAATTTAATGTCTTTCTTAAATGTGTTATCACTGAGATGCCACCACCTGGGCTTATGGGCTTAGCCATGCCCTACAGCATGCAGGGCAGCTCCAGACTCTCCTTCACAGAACCCACACCTGAAGTTCCCTGCTGACTAAACATTGCCAACTACACTCAGTAGAGTCAGTAATGTCTTCCCTGAATGTTTTTTATTATTTGGGGTTTGTTTTTATTGGTTTAGATTGTTTATTTTTTTCTAGAACAACCCAGCAGTAGAGAGAGATGACACTGGGGATGCTACTTGTACTCAGAGACACGATTCTTTGATCCTCTTTTATTTAACAGTATTGCCAAATATCATTCTTCCAGTGTCACAGTTTCTTCAACTTTGTTCTTATGGCGAGTGGCAGGAGGTCTTCTGTAGTCCTTGCACACCATCCTTGTTTTTAAGTAATTTAAGTAAATGGAAATTAACTATGATGGACTTCCTAATACAGGAGTATAGTGCCTTTATTCATCTTGAAACACAGCCGTAATTTGAAACACAAATCATTATGAACAGGTAATAATGCTGGCATCTCAGAAACGTGTTGCAAGTAGAAAAGTGTCAATAAACAAGCTTCATGAATTTTAGTTTTTGCACAACAACCTCACGTTTTTCCATTTTGCAGTTTGAAGATTTTTGGACTTGTAGCAAAATTAACTGCAATCTGTGTCTCTGTATAGGAAAAAAAGTAAAAGTCTAAATCCAAAGTAATCTATCTAAATTAATCAAGAGACTGAATCTCCTCAGCAAAGTAACTGGTTTGTTTTCTCTTATCAAATGAGTCTAAAATGACACAGAAATTTAGGTTTTCCTCCTTTCCTTTCCTTTCCTTTCCTTTCCTTTCCTTTCCTTTCCTTTCCTTTCCTTTCCTTTCCTTTCCTTTCCTTTCCTTTCCTTTCCTTTCCTTTCCTTTCCTTTCCTTTCCTTTCCTTTCCTTTCCTTTCCTTTCCTTTCCTTTCCTTTCCTTTCCTTTCCTTTCCTTTCCTTTCCTTTCCTTTCCTTTCCTTTCCTTTCCTTTCCTTTCCTTTCCTTTCCTTTCCTT
>JANPWX010000013.1:8963321-9069529 GCA_024734555.1 Trochalopteron elliotii
CTCCCCCTCCCCCTTTCCTTCTTAATGGCTTTTTTTTTTCTTTCTCAAATTAAGTAGTATAAACATCACTGACATAATTTCAAAACAACTATTTTATCTATTCAAGTATGAATTCTGAGGTGAATGTCTCCCGATGGGACACTCAATTATACATCAGTTTTACTCGTAGTTCCTACATTACTTGTAGTTCCTAATTTTCTATTTTACTTGTAATTATTAAGTTTCTGTTTCAATATACCTGCAAGCTAGAAAACACTTTTCTTCTTTTGTCTAAGTGCATAGTTTATTCCCATGTACTTTTTTTTCTTTCAAATTGCACATTTTTTTAATTGTATACCAGGATTTGGAGAATATTACACCCCCAACACCCCAGCAAGTAATAATGGATATAACAGTTTCACTAGGAGGTTCCACACTAGCATCCAGAGAAAATATGGTTAGACTCTAAGTTGCTGTTAGGGCTAAAGCATGAGGGTAATACTGCAGAGGGAGAGAAGTTTTTATCAGACTATGAAAAGCCGCAAGATGTTAGTTGGCTCACTGTTCTAGAGCCCAGAGTTTCTCAATATATTCTTCTAGGTGAAAAAATGTGAAATACTTTGGCCAAGAAAGGCTGTCATTGGTACCACTGTCATCATCATCATCATTATCATCATTATGGGTTCACCACTCTTAAACAGTAACGTTTTTCTGCCAACCTTCTAGCATATGGATATTCTCTTGCATTCCATAAGATTTTGTATTTTAAGTGTTAAAACCAATAAAATAAAACTTGTTTGAACTGAACCATGTAACGATACCTTTAGACCTTGTATTTTCCTTTTTACAATTAAGAAGGAAAAACAATCCTCTAGGCTGAAATTCTCACCTGACTCCAGCCATGTAACACTGAAAAGCCTAGAATAAAACAACTACCTTAAAAATAGATGAGGAGCATTAGAGGACAGTTCTACCCATCACACCTGGAAATGACCACGTTTTTTGTACTGGAAAAAGTGTACCAATGAAAATAGTGTAGGCTAAGTATTTTAACTTTAGACTGCAACTTGATGTGAAAAATATAATTTGCTGTTTTGAAATGCCCACAATAGCAAGACAAGATTCTTTATTACTGACTCAACAACATTCTGCAAGTGGGTTGTTACAGCCATTACCTTGCCAGGACTTTTTCCTGGGTTCTCTGAAATTTATAGCCGTGGGTTTTCAGATTTAGAGAATATATTTTTATCAAGTAGTCCAATCTTTCAGATACTTCCTGATCTTGTCTCTCCATTACCAATAATGTTTCTTTATCATGTACTTGGATTTTTAATTTTTTTTTATATTTTCCCCCACTGGAATGAAAAGAAAAGTACTACCAGAAAGTTATAGTGTGGCTTTTTTGTTTTGCTTTTTTTTGTATATCAGTCAGCTTTGCCACTATACTATAACCTTAAGCAATCTGTCCATCTTTTACTTCTTTGCTTTTCCCTTCCATTTCCTTTCATGCCTCTGGAAATCAGATTGTAGCTCATAGCATTTTGAACAGTACTGTGGTTCTTTGATCTGGCGCTTATCCAGTGAATTTGCACTGCATGGTGAACTGAAGCAAACTCCAACAATCTCCTTAAGTAAGTAAAATCCCAGCAGTAAAAATGAGCTCCATTCTCCTGTTAGGTTGAGCTTGTTCTTTAATGGGAAAAAAACCATCTATTTTATAACTATTTTAGGAAGTTTAGTAAGACACTATAAAAGAAATAGTTCTGAAAGTATGAACATATTTGAACGGAAAGTACTTATTAGAAACTGATTCTTATTTTCTGTGTGGGACTGGTGTTTGTTCAGTGTTTCTCTCTATTGTGATCCCCTCGCAGAATTTCTACTTTTCTTGGGTCGTAAATCCATATGATTGCATAGATCCATCTGGGTGCCTTGACAAGTGTGATACTGCAAAAATTGGGTTAGCCTGCATTACTTAGGCTGTTATGAAATGTGTGTGAAATCTACAGATGTCTTTTAGGAGATAGCTGTGAGCAATTCCAATATCATAAGCTTACAATCAGTTACTCAGTTTAGGGTTACTTTTAAAGGTCCTTTGGATACAATTTTTGTTGATAGACTTTTTAATATTTTTTATGTATCAGCTTGTCACTAGTTCACACTAAAATATGAAGGTTTGAAAATGAAGTCCCTGAACTCAGATATAAGATTATTACTCTGAGATTGAAAGCAAAACATGACATTTTCTTTGATAACAAAGGAAAAGTCATACATTATTGGACAAATCTTGTCTCAATGTCCTGTATTAAACAGGAGTTCAGAAATAAATTGTTATTTTTGTAGGGCATCATCGATGTATTGAATTTGTAGATATTGAAGCACTTATTTTTCAATTGCAATCACAGCCACTTATATTTACTATTTATAAATGTGAATAGAAGTATCCACTGAAATTAAATTAAAATAAAGCATTACTCTTATGAAGCTCTGTATATGCTTCTGTACAAAGTGTAGAGGACTTAATTACTTAAAAAGGAGGACCTAGAAACCATCTCACTATTTTCCCAGCATATTAAAGGACATCCTAATAATTCTAGTCATTATATGCTTCCATGGATACTCAATACTGCTAAGCTTATATTCATTTCACTGTCCCATAGATGGGTAATATAAAAAGACATTATTAAAATTTCTGTATTATAGTAAAATATTTAGGAGATACAGAAGAAACATACGAAGGCTCAAAACTGAAGAATTTGTGAAAAATCTCTGAAAACCAGAAGAACTATAAAACTTACAGTATTATCTTCTGGACTGTTTGTTATTTTACTATGTCTGTGGTTTGTTATTTGCTCCAATATTCTAGGGAGACAGACTGAAATGCCTTTCCATCTGAATTTCTGCTCAAGAGTTTCAGATTAGTTTATATAAACAACTCTGATAACAAAAATTGATATTTTTTCTGTCTTTAAATGGTAGTTTTATTTCTCATGTGTATCTGTATTACATTTTATGCTAAAACGCATGTGGTGTTTACTCATGCATTTTTTTTTATATGCAAACTAGGCCTTGTGTGAGTGTCTTGTAGTGCCTGGTCTTCAACTGATGAAATTCCTCAAATTTTAAGCTATCAAAACCAATTAAATTCTCAGGTTTGGTTTCTGTGCTAGAGTCACCTTTAATGGTTACTGAGACTTTGTGCACCAAGTTATGGCGTAAAGTTCTACAGGCAAAATGACAGGATTAACATAGGACAAAGCAACAGCTTGTGGGCAGAAGCACAAATTCCCTTTAGCTGAATAGTCATCAAACATAACAAGCCAAAACAAAGTAAACCAGAATGTATTTGGACCCTGTGCAAATTTTGAACAAAGTTGGTTGTTCTTCTTGAGGGAAAAAAAAAGGCGGAGGTGGGGGGATGCTACGAGAATCTTCTTTCAAACGAAGATATCTAACTTAAATACTGGGTTGGGACTGACAGGTACATCAGATGCTAGAGAGAATGTGCCAGCTTTCTGAACTACATACCAGTGTAGGAAATTTGAGACAAAGAATAAATCCAGTTCCTCAAAAATGATTTAGTGAAAATATTCTGTGCAAACTATGCTTCACAGACCACAATATAATCTAGAAAGCACAGGAATAATGTGCTGAAAAGTTGTCCTCTGAAGTAGAGTTTTCTCTGACTTCCGTTTACTCTCACCTTTGAGCTTCACTCAATCCTCTGAGCAGTCAATTAAATTAAAACCTACCTCTGCACACTTCTTTAAAGTGTACTACTTTCAAAGAGCCTCAGAGATGTTAATTTAGAAACACGTCAGATATACACACATATATATATAATGCGACAAGCTAAGCTATGCTTCCTTTTGCTGTTCAATTCTGTCTAAACACACTTACTTCAAAACACAGAGCTTATGTTTAAAATTATCTTTTCTTTCAGAATTATTGAACATCTTGTCATTCTTTCATTGTGTGATATACCATCAAGACTAATGAACCGTCATGGTTCTTTTTTATGTCACCCATCGCCCCCATTTTATTTTTGATGAATTATTTAAGCACAGTACCTTAAAAATCTGATCCTCTTTTTTTTTTCAAAGTTAAAATTATTGTCCTTCTTTATTTTTTTCCTTCTAATTAAAAATACATTTGCAAGTCAAAGCTATTTGATTATAATTTCCAACCAAGGAATAGGATACTATTCTACTGTTAGTAAACTTGATGGCAGCAACTATAAGAAAACAATGAGCTTGATGAACATGGATTATGCACATTTCCAAATAAGAATAAATTATTTGGTGGGGAGAAATGGTGCTAAGATAGATAGTCAGAATATAAATTAATGTTCTGATTTATAGATTTTTTTAAATATCACATTATTCTATCCTAACTCCCAGTTGTAATCTAGATTATTTCCAAATCTGATGAGATGACAATAAATATGAAGATACACTTTCAAGAAGAAAATAGATAAAAACACAAAATGGTGTGGGTATTTAAGCTAAAAAGACAAAAATCTTTGTTCCAGATACATGAGAAAATGGAAGTGTGTAAAATTTTTAGAATCAAGTAAAAAAACATCTGAAATCAATAATCACTACACAGGTAAAAAGAGAAGAATTAACAAGCATTAGATTAAATTATATGACTGGGACAAGTTGTCCAGAATGCTGCTTTTAGGTGAACAAATTCAATTTCAGTTTAGTTAAGTACTTGAATTCTTCTGTGGTTCTGGGTGTATATAAAAATTATTTTAAAATATAGTTATTTATTTAATTTGATTGCAAAATTGTTGTAGAGCTAATCACAGGTTGTAAGTGGCAGCATTACAATATTGGTTAATATAAATATAGAACTAAAATTTTATACCTTTATTTCACGTTCCCTGATTTCCAGCAGTGACCCCCTGAAGGGACAAAAATTCAAGTTATTAGCTTGCAACAACATTTCTCTGTAAAGAACACTTATTTTTTTCTTCTTCCAGAGTATCCAAGACATCATTTTAGTGTTCTAAGAAGTGAGTTTGGGATCATCTTTAGCAGAAATGTGAAGGCAGAGACACTTGTATATGTAGCAGATGGAAGATTTACGGTCTTGTAAACCACACCTGGTATCCCTGTTAGTGATATAATTTCAGAAAAGTCTTGGAGGTTTTACCATTTTATTGCATAGTAAATCAAGTGAAAAAATGATTTGTTATTGCTGAGAAGTACTATATGAAAAACAGAAAAAGAAGGAGTTGCTTAAACAGTGCTATTTTGTAGACTTTCGAATAGGTTGTTTGATAAGCATTATCTTACCTTTCTATGCTTCTTGCCTTATATTGTTAACATGAAGCATAGATATTCTTGTTACATAAGGCTCACAGTACATAATTACATATGTATTAGGAAAAAACCACATCAACACAGTAGTCACTTGGGTCATTCTCTTTCTAGTCTTCCCTGTATACTTCATCACTACACATGGAAGTGAAATTCAGATTCACCCACATTATTCAGGATTTAGTTCAGCTGCCTACACACAGAATACTAGTAACATTTTTGGTATTGAGTATTTTTTTTCTGCCCTACAGTTTTTGTTTCAGAGCTATAAAGACCTTCTGAAAGCGTTGTGGTCTAACTACCATACCAGTAAGATGACTCGTATATTCCAGAGCAAGTATATTTGCGGTAGTTGCGTACATTTTAGTAAACTGATAAAAATTATTGTCAATACACTGACTGAGGCTCAAACAATTTGTTTAAATGTGTTCATCTCATGCCATTTTCCAAATACTCCAGCTGCCACTCAGGGTGACATAGGTCTGCTTTATATTCCATCTGTCACTCTAGTGTGTTTATCTTGGATATCCCAGCATATCATAATTGGCTCCAGGAGCCTATATTTGGGGCAAATGAACTAAGCCTATGCAGGCTAAAAAGCTGTTCAGCTGACTAAATTTACAAGTCTCTTAAAGACTGAACTTATTCTTTAGACTACCTTAATTCTACTTTGATACAGATTTAATTATTTTTTTCAAAATAGATGCACAAACCCTTTTGAAATGCTTTTTTGTGTCATGTTAGACCTCAAGTGACAGTACAGGACTACACAGGTCTCCCATTCAGGTCCTTTGTTTTTTCAGCTAGTTACACTCCACATAGATAATTGGGTAAAGAGATCACTGTTAAAGATCTCATCACACACTAAACACACATAAGTGGTAAGTAAACAAATTTTCTGATCCCCACAGACTATAATGGCAGCACAGACAGCTCACAGGTCAATGAGTGCATGTAGACTACTTAAATATTATAGTAAATTGCCTCAGAAGAAGAATGACTTTGCTTTTTGAGCTAGTTTGATGGAGACAAATATTGGAGGGCACCTAAGATAACTGAGTCTAAGATTTTCCTCTGTAAAATATTGTGTGAGCAAAAGGGTGTTTAAAATCAAGATTATGGAAATTCTTGATGCTGTGGAGATGCAGCCCAGTATTCTCCCGACACACAGCATAGTGCATCATCAAAATGGGTGCATACAACAATACTTTATGATCTATGCCTCAGAATTTTCAGCAGGATTAAAGCTGGTATTAGATAATACAGTTTAAACTAATATCGTGTAGGACTTTTCCATTGTAGGACTTCTCCATTGTAGGACTTGTTCCATTTTGAGCTATGGAACACTGTGTCCTTTGGGGTTCTTAACCTGAATTTCTCATAGTTTCAATTAAAAGAAAACAATGGTCAGGTATTGGTCCTACTGACTCTAAAATTTACTTTCCTATTTGGTATACTGCTTGAGCCTGAATACCTTAATATTCATATTTGCTCTTAAACATGTCATTAGAATTTGATGTTTGATCTTTGGAGCAAGTAATTTTTAGGGCATGAAGAGTAGTGAAGTAAGTGATATTGAGTATTTTATTGTGGATAGTAACATTATCTAATGGTGCTCAAAGCATGAACATGGCTTAGGAGAATAAGAAATTACTTTAAGTACAATTGCTCACATTTATGAGTTCACACTTCATTGTCTAGGCATATTCACTAATACTTGCTCAGAATGTGATGTTTCAACACAAGTTCCAGATGGTTTCATTTCGTCAATGAAATATTTATGTACAGGAAATAAAGAATTATACATTTTTTTCAAATTTCAAACCAATTCTTCTTTATTCAGGATTATCTGATATGTTTGTTTAAATTTAGTGTTCTGGTTTGTTTTTTTTTTTCCCCAGCAACAAAAATACCATGTGCAGAGTCAACTGTTTCTTCATATTCCATGCATTTTTTTCTGTAAACTAGGGTCAGTTCTAATCCATCTTCTATTATTAAAAAAACCTTCTGAAATGTGACAGTTTTTAAAAGTTGTGAAACTTAATAGGAGTTGCAGCAATTCTTCAATTAACTACCTGTCATTCATAAATATCTGAGAAAGAGCTTTTATTTTCTGAATGGATTTGAAGCTTAATTGGAATGTCAATACTGCATAATGCATCTATCATAATCATCTTCTGTTTCATATAGATTTAGACAACTTTCCACGATTTTTAAGTATATAAGGTCTATTTCAGTATAAATAATTGAGTTTCCCAAAACTTTTGGGAATGCATAGAAGATATACAAAGGAAATGCTACAGGCAGCTAACACAAGGACATGAGATGAGTCACAGACATTCACTTCTGAATTTCAGGAATTTATAGCTATCTGAGATATCATATCTTGTGCCAACATAACTTCTTCTCCTGTCACGTTATCGTGCACTATTAAGTGTCTGTGTATTTTTACCATTAAACTGTTGCGCAGCTTTATCATTAATCCAATCTATCAGAATTTTAGGTTCCCGGTTATTCTAAAATAGTGTAAAGGCTTTTAGAAATTGGTGGGGGAAGGCAATATGGCTTTGATGGATCCCAGAAACAGGGGTTGTTTTCCTAAGTTTAGTTTGAATGGATGGGATTTTCTTTATCTGAATCTGCAAACCAACCACATTTATTCTTTATTGGATGCACATCCATTGCATGACACATTCACAGCATGACACATTCACACACAAAGCTTCTAAAATTCTAAAAAATTGTCCCAGGGCAGCTGCCATGGGAGAACTATATGTGGCCTGGATACTTCAGCAGGGTGGGAAGAGTTACAGAGGGGCTGGGCAGAGGCGGTGAAACTTGTGACTGCCCTCAGGCCCTGTCAAGTGCAGCCTGATCTGTGCTAATCTTCAACAACACCAGTGTGGCATTCATTGCAAATTAATCTCATCAATTTAAAATGAAGCCTTAACAAAAGGGATCTTCTTGGGAAAAAGTTTAAAAATATGCAAATGAAGGCATGTGTTTGGCATATGAGGAAGTTATTCCTGATAGGAGGTAAATAAAAGAAAAATTGTCAAACAGCTAGATGCTTCCTTCTTAGAGATTGCTTTCCCACATCTTAATTCTGGAAATAACAGCCATGACTCATGCATATGAAAAATTCCCTAAATCCATGTACCAGTTAATCTGATTTTACATGTGGCATAGTGTAGTTTTACTTCCATTCTTTGGATTCTTCCTTGACCAGGCCGTTTCTCAAGAAATGCTCCAAATGGCACAATGAATATCAATGGCACAGGGAGTATCAATGGTACAATGAAGCCAATATACCTGTCTCTACCCTGAAGAGAAACCCTCTCTTGTTCTTTTCCTACAATCAATATTTATGTCTTCTATCTCCAACCCAGAGTTTTAATAACTGTTTAGTATGTAGGTTACTTGTAAAGTTCTCTAGCAGAGTATGAAGCTTAATCCCAATGCATTTTGAAAGTATACAATTTCTTCCAACAAACAAAAAGGAACATTAAAAATGTAGTGGTCAGTACCGTTATATAATTATATTTCTCAAGATTCTTAAACTTATGAAAGAATGATCTTAGAGACATACGACAAATTTGGAATATGCAAGCACATACAAAAAATCTTTCACCAACTATTTTTTACTGCTTTAAAAATAACAATTTCCTTTTTATTATTAAAATATCTCAGAAATATTACAGAAATAATGAAATATTGAAACAGCTGCAGATTTCAGAAGACTTTGGGGGCAACTCTTTCTAAATTGTTTGTGTTTCCATTATAGTAGTATAATTAGCTAAACAACTGAAACTAAATGAGACATGCATTTGACACTAAGCTATAAAGCTGCCAGGAATAAAGGAGTGCCTATGTTTATTTATCAAACTTCTGACAACTGAAGAGTGAAATGGGTCTTAAAAATATGAGAGCTATTTTAGGTAGCAGTAACTAACTATAATCTGATAAAGCAGATATTCACTGACAGCAAATGATCCTGCTTCACATCTGCCCAATGTTGCTGTCCTGGAAAGAGCAAGAGAACCAATGTGAGCTTCATACAGTATTCAATCTACCAGCAGATCAATATAACCTTTGCTTAATATTAGAATTTTCATAGAATTTCAGCAAGAAAACCCAAAGAACCAAAACATTAACAATTGGCCTTTTTTCCAGTATCACAAAAGATCAGTTAAGAGAGAAAAATAAAAAACACCTTAAATGTTAAGATTATGGTATAAATCTTCTGGAATCATAACATTTCATTGGATAAGTATATCAACTGAAAATCATACTGATCAACTGATCAGAGAGACATGTCTACTTGGGAAAACAAAATCATTGTCTGACTAATGGTTTTTTTGGGGTGTTTTTTTTTGGTAGGTTTTTTTACTGTGGGGAATGTTTGATTGGTAGAATTTCTTTTTACTAACAAAGAGAATGATAGATGTTGGGACAAGTGATTTTTGGGTGGGTCTTTCCTGTTTCTTTCACTGGACAGTGTTGGTGTGTAAGGAATAGAAATCAGTCAGCTATATCTCTACTTCAAATGCTGAGCTGGCCAGGGCACAAGACCAAACTATTAAACAATTAGCATAGATTTGGTCCAGGTCCTTTAAACAGGAAGCAATGCTTTCCTGTTATATCCTCAGGTACTCCTAAGACTAAGCACAAGAATATACTGTTGCTAAAATTATTGCTCCTATCTCTTTCAACAGAACAAATCTATTTATCAGAGGCAGGGACTATAGCTGTATGGATTAAATAATTTCCAACTTCTTTGTCCTCAGGACCAATGAACCATGTTCTTCTTCATTTTCTAGGATAGACATAGACCTCATCCCTCCAAAGCCATAAACCACCAAATTTGCCTCTGGCCTCTTTTAAATATAGTGCTCAATATTTTGCAGAGAGATATATGTCAGCACATGAGTAGGATGTGTTTTGCTTTCAGTAGTCAGTTAGCAGAGAACTGATTCTGCTAAGTAACTAATTCCAGTAAAAAGAAACATAAGAGCTATAATTTTACTTGTTTTCTATATTGTTTTGTGGCATGCACTATTCCTATATACTATGTCACTTGCAGTTATGAATACAGTATTGCAACTGCTTTCACAAATAAAAGTCTGTCTCAGGAAAACAATAATAATAATTTTAAAAAATTGCAGAAAGTTTCATGTATGCCTATTTGGCAAATTTAGGAACACACCAGTCTGTTACACTTACATCCCTTTCTACACAGTTTATCACTCAAAACTAGTAACAGGAATAATAATATAATCATTCTATGATTTAATTTGAATTTATCTTAACTACAGTAAAAATAATTCTGGTCTTACTTGAAGCACGTAGAGTGTGCAAAAATCTATGAAGTTTGTGATGAACATGTATCTGCTGTTATGCTAAGATGGCATTTTCTAGGGTATTAAAAACAGTGGTTTTTCTCTGAGTTTTTTTTTTTTAATCTGCTGGCATACTGTGCCACACAAACTGTATAGATTACAATTGAAAATTTGATAGATATGATAGCACCTACAGAATACCAGCAAGTTAGGTAACATATAAAATGAAAAGAATTAAAGAAAGAATTGTGTCTGTTTTCAGGAGGAAAATGTTTGATGACTGGATAACAAAAGTAATTTTGTGATGTTATCCAAATGTATTTAGGCATTTTTTAATATTCATACAAAGCTAAACACAGCTGAAACACTCAACATCCTACCAAGCCCTTAAACAGTCTCATTGTTGTACTATTATTATGGAAGTTATTTCAGAATGATTTTGTAACAATGCATTCATTTTAAACATTAATTTTGTATTAATATCCTTTATCAATATCAATACCTTCAAAAACAAGTAGAAATATTCATCTTTTGTGATAAACTGCTTTTAACTTCTTCTGATATGAGAACCTCTTCTATTCTGTCTAACTTCAAAGTTTCTTTTTTATTCTGTGAAGCTTTTATAATATTCCCAGGAGAGCAATTTCAGTTCCTCCCTCCCCTATTAATTTGATCAGGCATAATTAAATTACCGTTATTTGTTATACATGTAATGTATAATAAATTAGTACATCAATACATAGATATATCAAATCTGCAATCATAAGTTATGAATTGCAATAACAAATATTTGTGTTTCCCATTCGAGCTTAAGAAGAGACATATTGTTTAATCTTTAACTGGCTTCTTTCATTTCTCTTTATTTAGTAGTCATTAGACATTACTCTAATGACAGCCTTTTTATATCCTTCCATTTCCACCATACTCACACTCCAGAGTCTTGTAGCCCATTTGTTTACCTTACAACTGAAATTTATCTCCACTAAATTTAATTGAAAATACATTCTGACCTCCTTTAAAACTGGAAACATACAGATTCACATCCAAAAAATACCCAGACTTTAAATTTCCAAATATTTTCTAGAAAAAAAAAGAATTATTTTCTTTAAAATTTCCCCTTCAAAAGGCACCTGGAAGACTGAATGACATTGGTATAGATTAAAAATGGATATTTTCTCTTGTTGCTGAAGTTCAGCTATGAATTGTTAATATAACTTGTACTAGTTTATCATGGAATTTCATTGTTTGCATCTATGAGGCAAATGAGCAACTGGTTGGAGCACAACTAGATAGCTGGTAAAATATACAGATATTTCCACCTTTAGTGGAGAGTCTCCTTATGTGTTTCACTCCTGTGTATTTGTGTATGTGGGTCATTGTAAACACACACAAACATGTGTGAGTCTGTGCACACACATTATCTTTGTCTTTATATGTGTATGGGGGGAGGGCATGGGACACAAAATATCCTAGCAATTGAATTGTTCCTAGGTAATTTGTTTGCTAGATGCACCTCCACCATTTTTTTCCCAGTCTGATGTGTGTAGATTTACAGGTGAAATCAAAGTGGCTTTTTAGTCACATTAGCAAATGACAAGTGTACCCTTCCTTGTTTTTGTATAATTAATTCTTTAGTAGGTGTTTATGGAATGCATAAAAGAGAAATGAAACAGTATTTTTTTCACAGTATTTCTCTGTCTTCAATCCTGATATGAAAGAACTTATCTAAGGAAATGCATAAACCACAATTATATCTTTTTTTTTTTTTTCACTTCTTCCCACATTCAGGATAAATTCTTGAATTGCTTGCCTCTTTTCCACTTTCCCTATGATGTCATCTATTATTGTTTTTATATTTCATCCTGCAACTTATCCAAGTTGTTCCTATACTAATATTCTTGAAACTAAATTACTACCTTAGAGCTTCTATTCAATTATTTTAATTCTATGTTATTCATCTATTAGAGAAACACAATGTAGAAAGTATTATTTCATAGAACATTAAATGCCTTAAAAGCCTCTATAAAAGGAAAAGAAAAAAGAAATTATTTCACTTAATTTCATTATGTTTTGTTCTTCAAGGAAATTTCTTTTTGAAAATATCTATCTGAAATTAGGTGGTTTGTAATTTTCAATCAATTTTTACATCCCAGGATACATTACAAAAAAAAAAAAAAATCCTAACGCTGGAAAACAAGAAAAAAGAAGTAAAGTTGCAAGAAACTACAATGATGTGCATGACTTAAATTATTTTGCCCAAACCAAAACATGCCCATCATCTTTTAAAAATATACATTAAGGAGAAAAATCATTGTGGTGGCATTTCATACATCATTATAAAGGATCTTACTTTTGACAGGCAATCTGAAATAATTTTTTTTCTTTCATTAAAACAGAAATTCTTTTTAAATTAAAAAAAAACCCCTACTGATCTGTTGTCTGAAGTTTATTCATTCTCAAGGAGAAATAATTTTAATTTTATTCAGAGTTTCCATATTGAATTTTGTTGTTGGTTTTTTTTATATGCTATCCTTGAAAATTGACTAGAATTATCTCTTAGAATGTAGACTATTTAAGCATGCACAATTTGCCTCAAAATTTATTTAGGATATTGTTGAGGTCTGAAAAGTGAACTTGAAGCATATCCTTTGTTTCTGTCAGGGGTCACACACAAATACACAGTAGAGAGGAGAAAGAGCTGTGTTAAGAGAAGAGTGCAGTTTCAGCTACTACAGATTTTTACAGTAATTTATACTACTTCTTGCCTGTAGGCAGGCAAATAACCCAATAAGAAGTGAAGCACTAGAAGAGGACAGTGAACAAAACCCAGGCTACTCTGAGTAATTCCCAGCAGACTTTCTTAAATTTAATACTGCAGAGACACCAAATATTCTGCTCTTCTGCCCTAAGAAAATAGTGCCCACTTACAGAATTTGAGAGGAGTGATAACTAAGTTCCCTCATGTATTTCTAGTGAGTCCAAAATCTTGGCATGAACTGAAAATGAAGGTCTAAATATCTACAAAAATATGGGCTATATTGTCTGCTTCAGTGCTCTACTGCAGGTCAACAAAGGTGTGGTGGGAAACATAGTAATAGCTTTGGGAGACAACATGTGAAATTTAATTCCAGTTGGTCATAGAATCACTGAATGGCTTGGGTTGAAAGGACCTAAAAAAAGAAAATCTATATTTTTAAATTAGTTGTTTTGTGGTCTAGCAGAAGACCATATAAATCAAATACTATGCTGCTTTTGTGCTTTTAGGAATGAGAAACACAGAAGATAAAACTCAAAATTGAATATATAATGGAATTAGATTATACCTACTTCCCCAATAAGCCATTAAGTCAATATCATTTTGGTTAACTCAATCCCTTTAAAAGTTAGAACTTTTCTAACACAGATAATTTTGATTGAACTGTGTTAGGGAATGATTACACAAGCAGATCACAGGGCAGATCTGAGGAAGGGGTGATGTCTGGTGGGTGGAGAGTAGGAGATGAGCAGCTGCACTTGAAACATGAGCTGGCTGTCACCACTGTTTATGCTAAACAAACCTGGATATTTTGCATTTGGTATCATACAGAAGGAAGGACAGAAGAAAGGAAGGAATGATAGGATATGGCAGGACGACATTCTCAAGTACGCATTCAAGCAGTTGATTTGAGACAAAGAGGGACAACATACAGGGGGGTTTATTTCAAATGCATGTCAGTGAAATGTATCAAAGAAAGTAGACAGATTAAAAAAGAGTGATGACCATGTCATTCAGTGTATCACATGGAGTTTGGAACAACTGAAATCTGCGGAGTAGGTTTCTCACCTGTTATTTCTTCAATCTTTATCAAATACCAATCCACACTGAGGTTCCAAGTGAAGTACCAGGGAGACGAGGACAGGGAAAGGCTGAGGGAAGACAGTACAAAATCAAGGTGTCTGTATTTGGGTTCCAATGAAACAACTTTTTTCTTTCTTTGCAACATGGCAAGGGTGAATGTTTCCACACCAAACTCTTCATATGAACACTTCATTATTTTCAACATATTTTTCACTAATTTCTTCACTACTGCAAACACATGTTGCTGTGACTGACTTATCTTAGGTGAGAAATTAAAATACAGACCTTTAAAATTTCAATAAAGCTGACATAAAATCTTTCTGGTTGTCTAGGATAGAAGGTAGAAACACTGTGGCCTCAGGGCAATATATTATCCCTAAAGGCTCATGGAGTCTGCTGTCACACATTGCATTAAATATTATTACACTCTGTCTGTTGACATTATGGCCTTGGGATTTTCCTAGGACTCTGAGAATGATCTCTAAGATTGCTCACAATTTAGCTTGTGCATGCTAATATACTACTGCCATAATACTCAGGGGTAGGCCACAACTGAGTCTTTTCTTGCATTGGCTAGTGAGAGTGTCAAATTACCAGACTAAACCAAGTGAAAGGGAATGCTAATTAAAAGGCCAGGATGTGTTCCATTTGTTCTAATCAAAGAGTGCTTAATCCCTTCATAAGCTGGCTGGCTTTGTTGGATGAAATTCTGAACAACCTTGTTACTTTTGATAACTGTAAGCCACTGACTCATGGCCCCTTGACAGCTAGCTGAGCACGTAATAACATTTCTCTGTATTTGGGGGCTGGCTTAGCTGGCTTTATAATAGATTATCGTGGATGTTAAAGTGAAATGTTAGTCTTTCTTTAAAGCGCTGTATTCCCTGGTAATTAAGGTTATAAAAAGGGCACTGAACACAATGCAGCCTCAAGGTCGCCCAACATCTTCAGTTTGTGTAAATAAGGTATTAACCACAGGTTTATTCTGCAGTGCTAATAACAGAAAGACAGCTCTTCTATTACCAGTACATGACAGATTCGCTGAAAGCTATTTTTAAGTGCAAACAAGCACCTTTCACTTCTATTAGAAGACCCATTAAATCGTAAGTACTTTTATAAGAAGACAGAAAAGGTGCAAATACATTGTGGAAAAAAGACAAAACAAAAAATAAAAAAAACTACCCCAAACTCTCAAGTAAGCAGAACACTAATGGATAAAATACAGTCAAATGACATTGCACAACTACCTCTGCAGAGGAACAAATTACTTGGTGTAACAGAAACCTTAGTGAAATCCCAGCTCTTGGCATAATAAGTCTAGAGAGACTGAAAACTAAGATTTCATTTTAACATTCAGGGCACTGATGCTTTTTTGTAGTGTCTGTTTTGTCATCTGTCTATTCCGCTGTAAATGTAAAAGTTTGAAGAAAGGAGTTTCCCATACATTATGTATTAATTTCCTAACAGGCAGGGGAGTAGGACAACAAGAACTATCTAAAACTGAAAATGTAAAGCCCTTTACAAAATAGGTTAAAAAAAGTTTTAAGAAAAGAGTGTCTAGCATTTGCATGAAAAATTATGGGGGGGATGAGAAAGGCAATATAATATCTAAATGCAGCCATTAAGAATGACCATTATAAAGGCAGACTGAGATGTCTCTGTACATTTTCATTTATTAGAAGACCATAGTTTTGTTTTTGACAAAGCCATCCTAAGTAGGTCCTTTATTGCATTGTGCCCTGGTCAAGAAACTGGTGCTACCTTTCAGGTCTGCTAATTCAATAGTTTACTTGACAGCACTCAAAGACAAAAGTGTGCACTCAAAGACAAAAGCGTGAAGTTATTTAAAGGAAAGCAGTTCTGAGCATACCTACACCAAGATATGACACAAGCACAATATGAAGTGCAATGGGCACAAACTAAACCAAGTAAGGATCAGATTTGCTGGAAGGAAAATCTTTCATAAGGAAAGCAGTGAATCAATGGAGTAGTTTGTCCAGAGAGAGACTGGAAGGAAGTTTCAAGACCTGATTGCCTAAAGTCTTGAGGAACTCAATCTGCCCAGTATCTGACCCTGCTTTGCTAGGCTGGCCCAGAATCTTACTGAGATTCCACCCAAAACTTAAGTGTTTACCCATAGTAGAACTGCTTCTGTAAGAATGTAAACAACTTCTAAATCTTTGATCATTGATACAAACATTGTCTAAAAATGAAGTTTTAAGCCAAGCAGCTTAACTCAAGCAACATTCAGACGAAGAAGCACTTGACTCCTGTTTCTTTCCTATGAGTTTAAAGAGACAGAATGTCGGAGTCCAGGGCATCCCTTTGGATGACCTGGGACCTGAGGAAGAGAGTTTGAACCCTGGGCAGGGGGGTGTGAAGCCAGTCCAGGGGGGTTGGAGACCTTGGCACACAGCCCGGAAAGACACTGAGTTTGATTTTAGTCCATGGGAAAAGCTCCCAACACTGAGAGAAGAATTACAAACCTCAAGGATGTGAAATTAGTAGCTTAGCACAGCACAGGGTGAAAAATTTTGTAGTTTCAGGATTCTCAGCATAGAGGTAAATGGGGGACAAGATGAAGGATTTAGGGTGTTGCCTTGGGTTCTTTTCCTTCTTCCTCATCCTCCATCTTCTGAGGTGGAGATGACACAAAGTAGTTTGAGGGGATTGGGTTAAGGTAGAAGTGACCTTTCTAGTATAGGCACTAGACATTGGCATAAATTAGTAAATAATGGACATGTAGTTATCTGTATAAGAGTAGAGCAACACCCCATCGGCGGGCAGTCGCCTCGTGTCCCAGCCGCTGTCCGGGCCTCTGTCTGGGTGTGGAGACAATTCTGAGATATCAAATAATAAAGAACACGAGAAATCTGAAAACAAGGCCTTGAAGACTGTTTTTTTTTTCCACACGATGCGGCTCAGGGCTTTTAGAGGGCCAAGGACTTTTAACAGCCAGAATCTTGGGTGAGAAAACCAAACACGAGAACAGAAGGAATGAAAAATTAACTATAAAAAGTAAATATATAACACTCGAACCTAGAGAAAAAGGAGTTCTCTGTTAGAAACTATTTAAATCTTAACTGTTTTTCCCAATTAAGAAAAGAATTGCGTTTATAGCAGATATGTACTGGTAGATAAAAAATTTGATTATAATGTTCATAATGAAGACAAATAATCATGACTGTAACTTAAAAAACACAATGTCCCAGCATCATATAATCATCCAAATTATTCTCATCATGAAAGCACATTTAGACATGGTAATAACAATGTGTGGTGTATTTATATTTAGTTACTAAGAGTACTCACTTTCTCCAAACAGAAGAAAATGCTGTTTCATTCCTGAATGTGTGTACAAGACCTGATTCTGCTCTTAATGACTTCAAACACACAAATTAGGCTGTAGAAAGACAAATTATTTTTATGCAGAACAGAACAGATATAGTTGCTCAGAGAATTGCTGTGAGGGCTCAAACCAGTAAGAACATAAAAAGCAAGCAACTCTTATTGGAACACTTAGAATGGTAAGGTACTGCTGCATGTTGTGAAGCGCTCAGTCTTCCTGGTAGGCAGACTGAGAGCCTGGAGTACACTGAATTTCAAAATTCTGTTCAAATTCTGTCTAGAAGACAGGCAAGCAAGCTGCTCTGCTGGGTATAAATGTTTTGCCAAATTATAGAAGTAGGATACAGTAGAAGATTAAACCACCTAAATTCTGGTGTCTCCATATGTGCTGACAAATGCACATATGCATATTCTGTACTTCACATTCACTGCTCTATCCCAAGCATCAGAGCACTCTTCTGTTTCCTGAGGAGTTCAGCTAATTCACATCCTGTGACCAGGTAAAGACAAACAGTTTGTTGCTTTCTCCACTTTTCGTCATCATAAATATTCTAATAAAATATTCAGCACAGAGATACGTAAGTGGTAACCTATGAAAATTTATTGTGTATATATATACAAAGCACATTAAAAAGCAAGAGAGCTATCTTCATCAATCAGTTTTCATGCATCTAGGATTTTCCATTAATTAGAATAAAGCAATGCTTTTTGGAGGGAGAACAAATCAGCACAATGTGTTTTTCTACATCTGCTGAAGCTACTATACGTTCCCAATTTTTCATCCATTGTGTAGTTCTAATTATAGTTGTGCTTTTCTAAGCTGTGTCATTGTAAACTACATTTCCCGTTTTGCACTGAAATAAAAAAACACTGCTCTGAATTGCTCACATCAGGCTATTGATGCACCAGGGTTGTAGAAATTTGCAAATGCAGTGTCAGGTAGGGTCCCAAAGGAAATACATTTTCTACGTTAAAAGCAGCCAAGCTCTTAACTGCTATAAAAAGATATTTTATCACTGACTTTGTTAGACAAAAATCAGTTTATGCAAACTAAGAATTTGGCTGGAATTCTGTAAAAACTATTAACACGTTTTGATTTATGCAAATGTTGCTGCTTGTTTTGATATTATATTAGAAATATAAGGATTAAATGAAATTTACTAGTAAAATCAAAACTTGGCAAGATAATAAAATATTCACTCTAAGGAGTTAATGAAGAATTAATTTATTCACATTGTACCCAAAAGTTGTCTACAGAATCTTCATAATTTATATTTATGACCCAGGTATTCATTAATTAGTTAATAAGATTTTTTTTCCCCTGTGGGAAATTCATCAAGAAATAGAGACAAGCAGGGAAATACTAATGAAAAATTTCAACAGATTTAAGTTTTCCTAAAGGCTAGAGCAAGATAATCATTATTTTACTTACTCACTTTTTTTACTTTATTTATCTTGGGTTCTGTGAATTTGTACTTAGAAGATCAGAAAAACAGAAAAAGAGGTCAGGAATTAAAAAAAAAAAAGAAAACGACATTTTCGAGAATTCTGCTTAACCATGCTCTTTGAGTCTTACGAAAACTTCTAGGCATATACCTGCATATGTCCATTTAAAACTTTTAGGCCTATACCCTTTCCTGTCTCTTTACTAGACTGAGGTCAAATGCCTACATTTTGGGTGAATTACTGTCACAAAAGTTCATGATTTTATTCTTTCCTCTTATTGCGGCATGTATTCTTCTTTAGATTTATCATTGCAATTTCTTGGACTTATGTCAACAAAAATAAAAACACTAAACATTTAGATTTTCTTTGTCGTGGGATTTCACAGCTGGTTCCAACACTTTTCCATGCAACTACATAATTGTAGAACGTCTGGCAACATTTTTGTTCTGCATCAAAATGTGACACAGATAGAAACATAAAGATTATATAAACTTAATGTGTAAGGTAATATTAATAGACTCACATTTTAAATCTTCTTGAACCAACTGTATTCTTATTGTCAGTTCCAAAAAGCAAAGTACAAGCATGAAGAATTCTACATTTCCTTTACATATTAAACTTGAGCTCTGATCTTTAACACAGAAATTTGCTGGTTACACACCATTATACCAGTCATGACAATCTGTTAGTTCAGTCAAACTAATTAAACAAATCTGGTATCACTACATAAGAATATGTGTATAAACATATATGTAAATATTTTTATGAAACTCACATTTTACTAATTACTCCTTTTTAAACCAATCACCAAATGAGGTCTGACAAAGCAAGTCACCTAAAATGTTCTGAGTCCTGAGAAATTAATAAGCAAAGGATGAATCCCAGGAGCATGTTACTGTAAAGCAAAAGAACACAGCGCTTCTAGCTCAACACCCAAGGAACTCATTTCTCCCCTCTGAGGGGCACAACTTTGGTCTCTCTCAAGTAGTGCCACTTAATACCATGTCTCAGCTGATAGTTCTCAGGTAAGCACAGAGTCCAGCTGTAGTAACAAACCTCCTTCCCACCATTCCTGAGGGTAATAGGATGCAACGCACCTTCATAACCAAGCCAAATTTTTCCTGCTTTCTAGGAAAGGAGGAAAGAGGTGCACTTTGTCAGTACAGTTCCGTATTCATCTACAAACTAGCAATTGATAGCAATCAGCATCCCAATTATTTTCTCAGATATTCTTGTCTTCATCTTACCGTAATTCCCCTTGTTAAGGAAGTTTTTGCATTTGACCATCCAGGAACCATTCTGGTAGTCACAACCACACAACTTGAGTGGAACTGCAGCCCCTTCACAGAAGGCATCTCTCCAGTGAAACAAGAGGTGCCTCTTCTAAATCCCCACACACCCCATCCCCATAGTCCATACCCTTTCCACCCTAGGTTTCCCATAGCTAAGTCTCAGGCATCTCAATACTTAAAATAGTATAGTCCTGGTGCAATACTTAAATAACAAAATAACAGTGCTAGGTGCGTCTGGAAAGGGACTCTGAATGAAGGAAACCCAGAGATTTTATATTCTCCCTGTCCAAGTGTACGGAAGTCTGGGATCCTCAGCTCTAGCTGTGCTTCTGGTCTGGTCACCTGGCTGTTGCCACAGGTCCTGTGTCCTCCTGCCACTCAGAGCACAATCTTGTCTCTTCTAAAGATCATTTGGACCAAAGTTTATACTAACTGTATTTATGTATTTTAAATGTGGTCCAGAAGCCAACAAGGTTGATATTCTATAATATTAGAAACTGCATTCATTTTCTGAAAGGATGACATTCATCTGTTATCCTGTCAGCCAACACCCTAAACCCCTACAAGGGTTTAGGGCAAATCTGGGAGGAACTTCCTAAGGGGCACTCCCTCCCCTCCCCCCAACCGGTTCGAAAAAAGAAACCTCCTCGGAGAGAAGTGGAAAGAACCCTGTTTATTAAACAGACAAAGCACTCCCTGGCACAATAAATTGAACAATATCCAATGAGAAGAACTTTGTGCCACTCTGGAGAGATGACAGATTTAGGAAAGAAGTCCCTCCTGTAGGTGGTTGCTCTGTCTCAGTTCCTCTGGTGCTGGGAAATGTTGCTGTGCAGATCTTGATGGGTTCCAGATACAGCCCCCATGGCTCTCCCCCGGGTCCTCAGAGATTTTTAACAGTTCCAAAGGAAGGCGAAAAAAGAAAAAAAAAAAGGAAAGAAAAAAAAAGGAAAAAAAAACAGGAAGAGAAGGAAAAAAAGAAAGCAAAGCTTCTCCCCCCCGCTAGCTACACACTAACTAACTAACTACTGAAAAAAACTCTCCGTGTGTGCTGAATTCGACTCTCAAGGCCAGCCAGTGGAGGACAGTTTCTAAAAACAAACTGCACGCCTCTCCCTTCCCCCCAGCTCCCAGACACAACAGACGATTGGGATACAAATATCATGTCACCCCAGGACAACCCTACACTTTGCATCTCACATTCTCTACTCCTTTATCCCCCTTACATTCTTAATGCAACATTCTTAACCCCCTACATTCTCATTCCCCCAATTACGTGTTTTTCACATTCTCCGCTTAATTTTTTCTTAAATGCTAGCCAGTTCCAAGGAACAGTTCTTATTCTGGTGTTTCCTTCTGGTTTTTTAACTGTATGGGGTACCCATTGTCACAGCTTAAAACAGACCCGATTCCCTTTCATTCTCAGAATGCTCTTAGATTTCTCAGATATTTTGGGAAATTATTGCCAGTTACACTGTTGTGTAGTAACAAAGCCTAGAGTAACTCCATTTTGTATGACAACATAATCCAGTAGGTGCATGCTAAACATGCCATCATCAGAATGCTTCACAGACTGAACACTTTAGGGACTACAGACATTTCTCCAGATATTTTCTGGAAACCAACAGCGTTTAGGCATATGGCCTCTCAGGATGGGGCAAATTTGGGCATGTGAAGAGGTATAATTCCAAGAACTTGTATTTGTGCTGTTTATGTATGCAGTCATCTTCCACATATATTTTGGGGAAGAAACTAAGAAACAGTTGGACAATATCTTGAAATGAAAAGTTCAACTCTTATATCCCTCATTAAAAATTAATATAGTGGTTGAATATTTGCTATAATTAGTCCCAAACTCTGTCTTGAATCCTCCATCAGAATTTATTTAAAGTATTGCCATCCTACTGGAATCAAAATAACTTTAGAAGTAGCATGCTATTAAAATGAGAGCTTCCTTTCATATGATTTACAAATAGATTCCTCAAATAAAATGTCTGTGTAAACACAGCACAATAATAAAGAATCTGTGAGTGTTTGTGGCACAACCTACAGCTAAAACAGCTTGCTATCTTCAATCTTACGATATCATTATAGAGAAGGAAGTGGAAAGTCTTGCTTTCTTAGAGAGTAGCATAAATGAATGTAGTTATTAACATAAAAAAAGGAATGATACCCCTGAGTGAAGAAGGGGCAATCAAGTAAAAAAGGATAGTTATTATATAACAATCATATTATCATCAAATGATGACTGCTTGATCATGATGGATTAAACAATTGCAACATTTTATTACTTCATATCCCTCCTGCAGTAACATTAGAGCAGAAACCATGTCATTTTTTCCCCTGTAAATTTGGCACCTGCTGACTTAAAGTAATTTATAGGATGTTGTTAAGTTGGTTTCTTAATGCAGGTGCTAAGTTACCATTAACACACTTAATGACCATGAGGAATATGAAATTGGATCAATTAAAAGAGGGGGTTAGACCTCCCACAGTTTCTAATCACATGTGGACAACCACTAATGAATTGGAGCTCTCTTGGGTATCTATTCTGAAAATCAAATCTTCTAGACAGTTAATCAATTGAGATAGATATCAGTTGAGCTTATGCTCCACTGAATTCTACTGCATCACTGTTACTTAGAGAAGAAAAAAGCAAAAGGAAGGAGGAGCAGTGGAGGAAAGTAAGTTTACAGGGGTTTATCTACAGTTATACAGAGTAAATAATTATACTTCTTGTTATTCCTGAAACGCAATGACTGTTTAAATCAAGGGACTTTTCAGACTTTCTGTCTGCTGATATTTTCCATGCAAAAATAACAACAAAATTCTACAAGCATGCAAAATTTATTCCATTGCTTTCAGGTCTTGGACACTAATACTGCTATGAAATAGCTGTAGGCTAAACATCTTTTTCTGGCACAGACACAGTAAACATTCCTTTTTGCTTCCAAAATATCTCCTACCCCTTATTGTCACATGTATAGGACTTTATCAACGCTGGGACAACAGCAATGATTTGTTTATTTCCAGACTTAATCACACATCACGAAAAGGAAGATACCATGATTCAAGGAAAGTAAGAGGAAAAACACAAACCCCTCCATAAACTCCCAAAACTAATTGACATTAAAAATATTTTAGTGCATTATCTTAAAACACTAATTGGAGCTTCCAAGCTGAAAATTTCTTATTCATATACTACTTTATCCACTGGCCTGAAAATAAGTGTTTTGCCAGAATATTGCCTCAACAAAAGTATTTTCTAAAAGTGTGTATTTCAGCAATGTCACATGCATAGACAGCTAGAAAGCAGTGACTGCTTGTACTGAATGTCCAGCCTATCTCAAATCTCAACTCTGTTGCACCAGTTTCCACAACAGACTATGGCTCCAGTTTCATTCAGTTTATTTTTCTTATCAGTTTATATGGAATACCAACCAAAAACTCTGAAAAAGAAAAGATGGTGTATTAACTGGCTATGCAGAGGTGATATAGCCAGACCATTCGATATGAAAAGCTGTCCAATCTCTGTGGAGATTTGCCTCTGCAAATCCCCATTTTTGGAAGATTGACTCGCACTGAAAATTACTTGGTGACAAGAGTACATAAATAAGCTATCCCAAAAAGAACATATGACTTTGCCTCTTAGCCAAGAGATTGCTGCTCAGCAAAAAGTGGAAATACAGCTCCAGATGGCAGCTTTGTCAAATTTGAAAGATAAAGATATTTCTCAAACATCTTGCAGGAGCTGCCTACTATCTAACAGAATAGATCTTCAGACTTTCAGCACAACTGTTTCTGGTAGATCAATGATACAATGAATCTTTAATCATTTGAGTTATTAAATAACAAAATGGATACCTTTCTGACTCATCCCAAATGCCATAAATAATTAAAAATGTTAATAAGTTCAATGGATTCTTCCTTTATTACTGAAGATAATGAAGATGCAGCCTTTATTTTTCTGAGCTGTGTGCCTGGGAACAAAACACTTAGATCTAGAAGTGTTAGTGCCACCAGTCCTTTTATCTCTTAGCTTTCAAAAATCCGGAATTTAATTACTCTTATTTCCTCTATATCTGAGGTAAAATTATACATAAGAATTGTAGGAAACTGCAATTCATACCTACATTTTTGCTTACTGATATTTGTGATACTGGAGGCAATACACACCTATTTTCAAAAGTATATTTTTAAGGCATAAGTTTTACCTTTTGACTAGTTCAGTAAAATTGATCTGTTATCAAGATGTTTATATTTCTCCCTTTGAATAAATGTAATCACTGTATTTTTTTGTATAATAAATTACAAAGATAAGAACAGCTGGGTACTCTGCTGATCTTTGTTACATGCATAGATATCTGTATGAAGAAGGGTTTTTATATTCCGATGGATAAGACAGTTGATACTCTCATACTCTGGGCTAATGTGGGCATGAAGGAACATAGATCTTGCTGTTCAAATGTCACAACATCTTCAGTGGGTTTTTTTCAACACAGGCAGAATACCTTATGTCTTTGATGGAAATTAATTTACCAAATGTGTTCTAAATAGGCATCTTATCTCTCTAAGGTCAATATAAAGAATATATGCTATACTGACATGGTACAAATCTACATGCATTCATGCTCATGTCTTTACTAGGTAAAAAGAAAGGGGGGAATATCATTATATTTCTAGAACAATTTCTCTTCTTTTTCTGATTCCCTCGCTAAGGATTAGCATTTGTTTGCTTTTTAAGTTTTTAATTTGCTCTTTTTAATGGGAGGTTATCCACAATCTTTCTAGTCAGGTATTTTCTTGTTCTCTTTCTAGTATTTGCTTAAGCTAATTAGGGTTCACAGCTAATGCACTAGCCCTTGGTGACTGCGCACTCAACCTGAAGAAGTCCTGCAGCCCAGCCTTATCAATGCCTAGTAAAATCCAGCTCTGTGAGGCAATCACTACTGAAAGGTCATTTTTTCCCATCATTTTAGGTTGTCCATCCTTTCTAATCCCTTTCTCTGACAAGATCCTTGTATCATATCTGGATGAAAGATACGAGACACAGAGAGAAATTAGACATCCAGTCCTTTAGAGGCAGCTGTTGCAGAGAGCACAGGAAGGCAGCAGGGGAGGGCATTAGTGGGGTGACACAGTAAGAGAAACAAATACTCTACTGATGGCATTTCTTTCCTGCCCTCCTTATCACCATTTAGAGACCTTGATGTACGTAAAACAAACATACTAAAAGTAGAAGTCATATTATCTCAATATCTCCTTCCAGAATGTTTGAAGGTCACAGAAGAGATAATGAACAAGGAATGCCTGAAGAGTCAAACTGAAAAACTCTCATTAAAAACTACTGTCTTCAAATTACAATATTGAGGTCTAAGAGGTTTCCCCTTAAGCATTTAAACACCATGGAAAAAAAGGCATGATATCTTAAAATATTTTAAATACCAAATCATGGTTACAAAGAAGAAAGCAAATTCAAGGAGTTTAAACTTCCATTATTCAAACAGCAAAATGGCAATCTACATTCTTCAATGGCAATTAACTATGGTTAGTTGTATCTTGCATGCAATTAGTTCCTAATATGTGCAGTACTTTAAAATATACTGTTATTGTCTTTATTATTTATATTGAAGAGTAATAGATTCTGTTCTTCAAAATTAATTGCCAATTCACAGAAACAAAGCAACTGATACCCTTAAAAGGTGAAAAATGTAATTTCTATTAGAGGAAACAAGCAACCAGAGTCCTTGGAGTTGGAATTCAGCAGACATCACAGGATAAATATGTTGGTTCCTGGCATCTGTCCTTTCAATTAGGCATCACTTAACCTATATTAATACTTTCCTTTTTATTACTGATGCTAACCTCACTGTTTAAGCTGCACCTCTGTATACATCTCAGATTTATGAGCCTGGATAGATCAAAGCCTGGTATCATTCAAATTGTATATCAAGACTGGACAAAATGAAGATGATATCAGTGTTTATTATCATCAAAACTTAGGACATGTTCCCAGTGAGTAGAATTTAATGCAGGTTATATTTCTTTTCAGCGAAGGAAAGAATTGCCTTTTGGTCTCCTCTCACCAGAATAGTTCCAGACTGTCAGTTCCAAGTGGCAGTCCTGTTGGCAACAACTTAGGAAGAGATAACACCTCTGCCTCTATATTTGCTTTCCTGAATGTTGGTTTCTCCATTCCAATTTGAGTTACCAGGCTGTCCTGATATTCTGCATAAGTATTTAGGAACCTAAATTAGAGATTTTGTGTCCTGCTTTGGAATAAAGTTAAAACAGAATTTTCAGAATCCTCATACCCTTTATTAAATAAAGCCATCGATATTTATGAGACCATATACTCATTAGACCTATTTATTAGTAGCATAAATAATAGATTGCAATTTTAATGAAAAATATTTATCTAACGACTAAGACAATTTCCATGTTATAAATGCTGCAATTTGCAATATCAGCCATGCTGAATTTCTTTCAAATATCTTTAAATAACAACAATTAATATTCTATGATGGCAAAAAAGAAAATGTATGGACTCTTTTGAAATTACAAGTTTTATCCTCCAGTTGAGTACAAAGTTAATAGCATATAAAATAAGATAACATATAATGGGTTAAAAAATGAAAAGATCAGAACAAATTGGGTGGCATAGGAGAAAATATTTAAAATATTTTAGATGCATGTGTCATTATCTGCTCTAACATTTGGATATTCACCAGCAGAAATGTTGTACTTGCAAAATAACTGCTAGACTTAGGCTTGCATTTTACCAGCAACATTCCTAAAGCAGTTCTTAATTGCGAGAAATTAACTTTTCTTTGAGATATACGTGCCTTTTGGAATTTCAGTCTCATTCAGTGTGAGAAATGCTGTCCTGTATTCATTGGCAGGGCACCTCTACCTATGTATATATAATCATATTAATTGAACCATTTGTCTGACAGAGAAATTGATTAAAGTTGCAAATCAGAGCTGTACAGAATTCTCCATTGCATACAACTAGAAATTTGCTAGGGTATCTCTCACTGTCCATCAAGGAATTAGTGATTTATAAAGGCATATAAAATTGAGGCATGAACAATAGATGGGTGGGTATGGAAGATGCAAGGGAAGGTTAATTTTTAAATTGTTCGAGACTAAAATAATTACAATAGCATAGTAACATTGTAAAAATGTATCCTTTCAAGGTTATTGTATACATTCATCTTTGCATCAAGCAACAAAAAATATCCTAATCTATTTAGTGGCAAGATAGGTGAAATGAACTATGGTTTTTTTGGGTTTTTTTCCAAATACATTTTAGTTCATTGTCTTGATTAATGGAAACCTCCCATCAAACACAAACCAAAGAGAATTTCCTGTTCCTTTATTTATCTTCATTTTCTTTTCTCCTAAGTTTTCACCTGATTCATTCTCTGGCATTAACACGCCAAAGAGTATATGGTGAGGCATCAGCAAAATAGAATCTTAATGCCATGTTCCTTTCCTAAGGAGACATTAAAAAAAAAAAAAAAACAAACAAAAAAAACAAACCAAAGAAAACCCCTCCAAGAACCAGAAGGAATATTTGTCTTAATCTATTCTTCTACAACCACACCTGAATTACACATGAAAGTTCCTCTGTCAAGTTCACAGCTTTTGCAATGAAACATGGAATTTTCAGGGAAAAACTTTCCTGCTTGGGTTAAAGGCTTCAAGTGAGGGAGAATCCTGCACATGCAGTGATGATTGAAACCCAGTGATGATTAAAACCCATAATTGTTAAGTAACTATGTTTTAGTTCTATTCTAAATTCTAGATTTATCTAGATTTATTTCTTGCTACTGAATCTTAGAAATATTTTCCTCATGTTTTCTCATATTAAGCATCAATGGAGTATAGTCTGCCAGTCTTTTAAGGCTTAAAATCTTGGTCATCTTGATTCATTTGCTTTAAATCAGTTCTTAAAATCTCAGTAATTTTTCCCCTCTTGTTTCAAATTTCTCATTTTTCCTTGAGTAATAATTTATTAATTAGGTTGTAGAATGGTGCAAAGTATTATAAAAAGTACTGTGACACAGTCACCTCTTTTCAGTTAATCATAACTGTGGAGTTAATTGAATTGCCACTTTTGCCATGAATTTCCGTAAGTTTGTGGTCAAATTTTCTTTCTAGTTACAGGGACATACCATGCGCATTTCCATACCTACACCACAATAAAACCAGCCTTCAACATACTTCAAACACACTAAAAGAAAGGTAAACACATATATATATACATAATAAAACTCCAGTACCAACAGAAACAGAAAGCCACTAAGGAAATAATAATAATAATAATAATAATAATAATAATAATAATAATAATAGTAGAAAAATAAACAGACAAACCTTTATGGTAATATCCTTTTTTTGAACCTATTTGAAAAAGTAATTTTATTATAAACATTTGCATCTCTTTATACTTACATCTTGCTATGTCTGTACTTATACACATAAATAAATACATGGATATACACATCTATCTATCTATCTATCTATCTATCTATCTATCTATCTATCTATCTATCTATCTATCTATATCTATCACTTACCTGAAAAATACTTCATGGTATGAAACCTTATACTATTATTTAACATCAATTATGCTAATAAATTTTGAAACTTATAGAGAAAGTCATACCCCAAAAGTTCAATGAATCATTCAATTTCCAGATGTACTTCCTCCATGTATCAGTAGATTCCTAATGTCTAATGTTCCTAATTCCATATGCTCTCAGACTGTGGAAGGTTGTGTTAGAATTAAGCACTCCAACACAGGATTTAATACAAGATGGAAAGCATATCTAACCTGACAGTACTCTAGAAATAATTGTTCTGACTTGTCAAAGATGGTACATGCCAGGATACTTACATTATTTAGAAATGTAGGAAATTTAAAGAAAAAGAAATTGAGGGGGAGGAGGGAAAAAAAGCAAAATCTTATAAAGCCCTATGGTCAGATATGAACTGTGGAAAAGGAGAGATACATAAAACCAAGAAACAAAAGAATGCACAGAATCTCATCATATACATAATTTATTACTCATAATCTAGCTTTAACCCTTAGCTACCTCTAGAATACAATTCAAATTGAAGGATTAAATTAGAAAGAAAGATGTTACATGTCAACAATGCTTTCCAGGGAGAGGCACTTTATCATCCATTAATTGTTTGTATCTGCCTTTGTAGAAACAGCCTACAGTAGACTATGACTATCTAAAATGCTTTTTGAAGTTAAAAAAACTTGATTTATTTTATCATTCCTAATGCATTTAGTGAAAAATATTGTGTGACTATTAAAACAACTGTCCTCTTTTCATGACAGCAGCCATCCCTGGTCTAAAATTCTCATAAAAGTTTTAAAAAAAGAAACCAAATCTAAACCAAACCAAAACAAACTTCAATATTATTTACTTCCAAAGATCTCTTATTGTGACCAGTCCTTTTCTGTTTATAAATAGATGGTCATTTTGGTCCAAACAGGGCCACAGCTGTGCCAGAGATACACAGATTCTCACTTTTAGATGGGAGGCAACTCACTTGAAAGCATTTCATTCTTTTGCAAGGTTCTGTTTGCTCTTCAAACAGAAAAATGCTTAGGCATGTGCTAGGTGTGTATGCAATCATGTTGACTACGGGCCATCGTGTTTTATCAAGTGCTTCAGTTTGCTGGATAATTTTTTTTTAATTCTATATATTCAACTAAGTAATCTAGATGACAAATCCCTTCTGGATTTAGCTAATCTTAGCTAACCCTAACCTGGGACAAAATAGTGAATCTTTGAACCAATTTTTATTAAGCACTGACAGTTGCACAGTATCCTGTCTTGTACTTTTTAAAATTAAAATGACAAAATGTAAACTTAATTATATTTAATTTATATGGAATATATATACATATAAATTGATTCAAGTGCCTGAAAATGGTCATTGAGTGGCTTTTGAGACATTTTAGGCTATGCAAACAGCCATATAGGGCTATGATATTTGACATAGGGTGTGCAAGAGAGCTGTGCCCTTCTGAAACAGCAACTGAAGACACACAAAAATAAACAAGGGCTTCCGAAATAATGGCAGACAATTAATTAAAGGAACTGAATGGCACTTCTGGTGTCTGCATTCAGACAATACTGCTTTTTAAGCTTTGTTACCTGTATTGACTGACTATAATATGAACTTAGATATGTATGTTGCATAAGGGTCTCTCTACTGTAGATGCTTGCATTTATGAATCTGAAGCAATGTCCCATCTGTTTGGAAATTGTTGGATTTTATATACATTTATATATACATATACATACAATTTATTTCAGTATTTTACCTCCTTTCAGTCTTACTGGGTTCTTCAGAACAGAAAACTTTTTCATGAGCCACACTCCTGCCCAGAAATCCAACCACTTACTTCTTAGCGAGAATACCTAAATCTCATGTCCTACATGACATGAGATTTAGGTATTCTCTTAGAACTCCTTAAAATGCCTACAACTGCATTCTCCCTGTTTTCCACTGTGGGAGATAGACTGGTACCCACTGTGACTTCTGGTTTGCCTTCGTGCAAGTTTCACTTTTTGAAAAAAACGTCAAAGAAAGGCCTAGCAAGAATAGATGTCACTGGAAAATTCAGTATGATTTGTATTCAGTCTAACACAGTGTTAATATAGACCAAAGTAAGTGCATTCAAACACACACAAAAAAAAAAACAAAAAAAAAAAACAAACCAAAACAAAAAACAAACAAACAAACAAACAACAACAAAAAAAACAGGTGTGGAAAAATGGCAAAACCATAAGACAGGAGAAATAAGCATAAATACTGAAGCAGGCATGACAAGACCCCTGACTGGACAAATCAAATTGGTCTTGCCTAATAAGTAGTGGATTGAAGACAAAAAATAGAAGAAAGAAGGCCCTGACCAAACAACAAGGCGATCAAAAATAAGCTTTGCTTATTTGTAATATATGATAAGTGCACTTAATGTTGACCCATATTAGTTCACTTGGTGCTATGGTGTATTGTTCTGCATCTGCTTGAGGCTGTCATGATAAACTGCAGTAGCTTTTCACCTTCTGTGTGAGGGTGGCCTTTCACAGTTCCTTATAAACACTGACTGGTAAGCTCACTGGGTGTTCCTTAGTCAGGTAATCCCTTTAACAGGGGCTGAGTGCCTCTTCAACCCACAGGTGTTGAGTTTGGGGAACTGAAACTAGTGTGTAACTTGCATGTGTAACCTAAAAACCAAGATTGCTTTCGGTGGAAAAGAAGGCGAGGTGAAAAGTGATTCACTCCAGTGTTTTTGTGGATATACAAGGGTAGTTTTAAGCCTGCTGGGCATCTGATTTGGAGTTTTTAAAATATTCTTCTCATAAAGTTCTTTAAATGTGGTTTGCAAAAATAATGAAAAAGTGTGTTGCAATCTGAAAGTTGGTGCCAGATGTAGATATGCCATTTATGGTGCCCTAGGATATGACAGTCAGAGCGAAAGATTATGATTGTCTTTAAAAATCTTAAATTACATTTATTTTAAAGAAGATAATTATACATCAGAGATGTTATCTTGAGCATTTTAAAGATCTGGAATGAGTCACATAGGCTTATCAGTGGTTTTTAAGTCTACTAAATTGAATAAAAATTGTCCAGATGAGTACAGTCAAGCCAAAACTTGCAAATTTAACTCTTATCTCTGTTTACAGCTTGTTCATCAAAGGTTCATAGTTTTTTGCTAGTCTAATGATTTTTTGCATATATAGAGTGCCTAATCTCATGAATGTCTCTGTGTGAGAGAAATGTTGGGGTCAAATACACAGCAAACATAAAAAGAAATTCTGAATAGTTTTAAAAATCTAATGCAATAATTACTTGTTCTGTATGATGACTCAAGGCAAATTCTGGTAATTTTGCAAGGTCTGAGAGAGTCTGTTTCTACACCTCATTCAGATATTGTGTCCTTTGGGACTTCCTTTTGAAACTTCTTGAAGCAGTAAAAAGGGCCCATAAATTGTTACTGACCAGTATGGGTGCAATATCACTTGACAAAACTATTACCACACTTGATAAAAATAAAAAGACACATAGGTCAAAACCAGCATTACAAAGTAGACAAGGGTGAGAAATGTCTGTAATTTAAATAAGTAGAGAATAGGCATAAATAAGCTTTCCTTCCACTCTCAGATAAGAGATATTTTTCAGCTTACAAATATTAAAAATAAAATCTTTTGGTACTGTATCACTATGGTGTGTGGGCAGTGGTGTTCTTTGCTATGCCACTCTATTCTAAAGGAGCCTTGTTTTAGGAGTCTTAAATTTTGTACACTTACTAAAGATTCATCCTTAAAAGGGAACCAGATTGGTTTAATTAGTCCTCACTGACTCTTAACATAGTCTGAGTAACATAATTTCTAATCAGGGGAACTGTCATGGATCCTCTTCATATTTTAGTACCTCAGTACAGAGACACTGCATAGGACACACAAAGCTGTTTCTTTCACACTAGCAATATATGTCTAATGCCATTTCCAATGGCATAGGTCTGGTCCTCAGATGCTGATCCAGAATGATTTAGGTTTTTCATAGGCTCATGCCTTATTTCTAGTTTCCTATTGAGGTTTTAGATAATTTCAAGCATTTAATCTGACACCTGAATAGCTGCTTTTTGCACCAACTTGCAAGTTCTTTGGGTCAACAAGTAACATTTTTAATTTTTTTTTCTGTGTTATTCAACACTGATACAAATGCCAAACATTAGAAGGAGATTAGGAAGAAAAGAGAATATATTGGTATAAGTAGCATAATTTGTCAGAATATATAAGAGAAAAAAGATAACGCTATAGTCAAAGTACAATACATGTGATAGCAACAGCTCATACAATATATGATAAAAAGAAGTGACACTAAAGTTTTGTTGGATCTGAATCAAACCAGTTTCTCTTGATCTATTATCTAAATGAATATCACTACACTAAACAGAGAAAATTCCCATGACTTCAGGCTATTCCAAATGAAGGAAGCACTGCAGGATAGAACCTAGTCATCATCATCAGCTGCTCTGTTTGTTACACATTGGAAAAGAACTAGATAAAAAAGGCAAAATTTAAGAAAAATATGGATATAGGATAATCTTCTTTTAATTCAATAATCTTTTGTTGAAGTGATCAAAACAGTAATGTTGAACTCTCCACTAAGAATGCACAGTAGTTCAAATTTCAGTCCTCAGGGAAGGATTTGACAGAAATCTGACTCACCTAGGGCATTCCAGGTGCCTGTGAAGTCTAGGTAGGTAGCATTTATAGATTGCAGTCCTGAATTTAGGCTTAGAAATGATGTTTCAGGTTGTGCAAATCATCTGCCATTAGAGTTAACATGCTGCTCTAGTATTATGAATTCATCTAAGTCCTAGCAGGTACAAACTTAAGCACATTAAAATTTCTGCTTCAGAAACTTTGTTTCTGGAGCACAAGGTTTATAATGATTATACAGAGGCATGTGCTCAAAAATGGAGCTAATTTGGAATTTAAAAATCTCATCCTGCAATTATGTTATCATGCGTCCAGAATAGGGAGCCAGGAGTACAGCACTCAGAGTCTGTTCCTTTCAAAAATCCTGGCAAGATAAAAAGTGATGGTGTCTAGATTTTCAAAAGAGACCTTCCAATTAGTTATGTTTAACTTGTGCAAAACTTGTGTCAAGTCTTTGTTCCAAAAGTGTTTCCAAATGCTTCCTGAGCCTGGGGCATTTTGTTTAGCTGTAGTTTGTTGGGACACAGAACTAAACTGAAATAAACACAAAAATATATAATGATAAGGGATATAATTTCAAAGGAAATTTCAAGAAAATTTGAGTGGCAACTTGTTATTCAGTATGTCACATGGAAAAGCTACTTTGGTGCTATATGCAATGTTTAATATGTGCAACGATTTTTTCTTGAGTTGATGACTTTTATTTCTTCCTCTTTTGTCTTCTCTCAAAACATTTGTTTATTGTGAACTCACCCTGTGTCCCCAGCTATTACATGAGCTTCTGAGGGGTTCTCAAGTGTCAGTTTGAAAGGATTAGAAAAAGCGAAGCAATACCATCCCAAAAATGTTCACAGAAACAAAGTGCTGTCCTGGAATTAAACTAAGAAAAAAACCCCAAACAAACAGAATTAAACTATGTACACTGTTTGACTGCTAAATCAATCTCTGTCTAACAAAAAAAGCCAGCATTTAATCATGTGACTTGGAATACAGACCAGAAATGTTTTGACAATGGTTGTCTATGGCTGTCAGTATCTTATCAGTGTAGTATTGTTATCACAGTCGCTATCTTTGCTGAAGTAATACTCAATTCAAGGTCCTTAGAATCTAGATCTAGTTTCTATTAGATTAATAAAATGAAATTAAATAAAATATACACCCTTGTAGAAAATTATCTAGCAAATGAGTTCCTTCAAACTCTAGTCTCAGGAGAAATATTTTACTCCAAGGCATAACTAAATAAACACCTGTTAACAGACTGAAGCTAATGCTAATACTTTAAAATTCACTGATAGCAGCTCTAAATAGTGCTCAGAGAATTGAGATGAAACAGATTTAAAAAAAAAGGAATGGAATAGAACTCTCACACCACAACCGAACTCATTAATTGCAGATTTACAGTTCTATAAAATGTATATCTGGAAGTTCATGCGACAAAATATGCCACCATATTAGGTTACTAAATCTGCATAAGCTTCTCATCATATCAGACCTTGCTACAGAACCTAGAATGAAATAAGGTTCGCTGCATTAGCAACTCTTACACCATTACAATCTGACTACACAGTAGAAGATTAACTAGTGGTCCTTTTCCTGTTTTAAACAGGAATTTGTCCTTCACACCTTGATCAGGCTGTTTCATATTTTTTTCATTGCAAAACATTTTCATTATTTTCATTATTTTTCTTCATCTACCCCCAGGAAATTTTTCATTGTTAATTACTCAGGGATATAATTTTTTTCCCAAAGGACATTCATTACTCTTTGTAATTCTTATTGTGATGACCTTTTAATAAATGGTCTATTTTTCTACACCAACCCAGGGAACCTAATTATCCAAGTAATTGAAATCTCTGTTCACTATTTTTGTTTTATGATGATAAGTAAGCTAAGGACTGGAAAAGTGAGAGCTTCCATTCCTGGGCATTTTTCTTCTTATTTTCTTTCCTATATGTTATCCTCTTTTTTTTTCCTGGTTTATGAACTTTTATTATGTATCACTTCCATATTTCATTATTAACTATAACTACAATTCATAATATAGAATAAAACATTTAATATTACATAATTTTATCCCTGTAAGTAGGTTTAGAATGTATTGCAACTTAATTTTAGTTAAATTATTTTTTGAAAGATTAGACTGAGATTATGAGTATTTATACAAATTTATACAACACATTGAGGGAATACGATGGAGGTGAAAGGTGAAACACTTATAGAATATTTCTTAAAAGTAAAGGTAACTAAATAAAATAGTGTCATCATAATGCACAGAGATCCTCAGAGGAAATCTATATAATAAGTATAGTTTAAATAAAACCTTAACACATTAAAAATGTTCATATTTTTTATTTAAAATACAAATGAGTATGGAAAGTTTGTGTATTCATATACTACAAAAATCCTTTAAAAATACATTTCTACGTGGTGTGTAAGGTAAAAATTATATAGACTGCAATTGTTTGATGCTGATAGGAATGTGGATACATGTTACTATGTGGGCAGCAATTAAAAAAAAAAAAAAATCAACATTGTCCAGCCTACTGTTCTTAATTTCAAAATCTAACATTTTCATAATGCGAATTGTTTTTTCACTTCTGTTTTATATTGTATGAATTCATGTCCAAGATAAAAGCTAATTTAGGTGCAGTCATACTTGCAGGATGGTAGTAATTCAGAGTATTGTTCTTAGTTGTAATTTCATCCTTTTATTTACTTTTCCATCATTAAAAAGGACACTTTCAGAGCCTTCTGCAGGTTATGAGAAGAAAAGAACGCAGTGATATCCATTCATCCCAGTATGTGAAAGAATATGAAAAATCCAATACCCAAAATCAGAATTAAGAAATTCTGGAAAATTTAAAAAAAACATAGAATAAGAATCAGATTACTAAAATTTACTATACTGTATATATTACATAATGTTGCACAAGGAGGCATATATTTTATAAAGGCCTGGTAATAGAAATGACAAAATTAAAGGTTATTTTACACTACAAATCAGTATCTGAAATGTCATATAATCAAGACTAGTTCAGCTGTGTGAAACCTAGCTCAGACCAAAGTTACATGATACTGATGAGCTCATTAAAATACCTAAAAATGATTGCAGAAATTATAGTGTCTCAATAAGGGAGTATGTCCATTCTCATCACTTGTGTTCTCATTTAAGGCTTACTGCAGATCCATCTGCTTGTGGATGGCTCCACATTAACAGTCAGCTCTTCTTGGCCTCATGTCTGAGAGGCTGTGTTTTCTTCAATTAAAGTGTCATTATGTCTGACGGAAGGGCCACACCTGACTACAATTAGGAAAGAGAAACAAGTAACATACACCAGCTTGCTTGTTGTGTGGAATCTCTGCTTTAGGGCACATGAAAGCAGTGCTCTGGGAAGCGTAGCAGAAGCTAGATTCATTCATCTATGTAAGCACTGAACTAGGAATTGTTCTTACTGAAGGCTCCTTTTCATATAAGTGAAGACCAATTTCCTTTCAAGAGACAAGGCAGATCTTAGATAGTCATTTTTACTCTTTGGATGTTTTTAGCTGGATACCCTTAGGCTGTGCACTACCTTGTGCTACAGCGACTCCTGTGTCACATGAGACACTGGAGAGTCCAAAACTAAATTAGAGCTAGACTCAAAGCTGTGGATCAGTTAACCTCTGAAGTTAAGGCACTAAGTGAATGTCATTAGGTGGGGTGAGCCTGGGACTTGACTAATTTAAGTCTACTCATTCTCTTTGACATCTGTCTTACCTTTTCTGAGGAACAGTTTTTATCTAAGTAGTGATTTTTCAATACATAGAACTAACTGATTAGAAACCCTTCATTAAAAGAAGAAACTGGGAGAACTGAAAAAAAAAAAAACCTCTAAGTGCAATTCTGAAAACTGATGCCATATTTGGTCTGAAGCAGAACACTAGGGAATTAATTTTTCTCTTACAAAAAAAACCCAAACAAACCCAAAAAAACCAAACTCCAAACATACAACAACTGGCAAAAAAAAAAAAAAAAATCAAGCAAGAAGAAAATTGAGCATCTTAAAGAGTTTAGAGTCGTTTGAGATCCAGTACAGTATTCTCTTTGGCATCCAGTTGCTGCCCTAGAAGCCTTTGTGCATCTCACAATGACCTGTGCCATGTATTTCAAATCCTATGCAGGTGTCCCAGACATTGTCAGTCATATAAAATGATTTTAAATGAGTACAATTAGACTATTAAATGTAACACCTAGTGTTGATTCTAGCATAAACATCCAGGCACCCTTTATAGCCTTGAATTTTTACTTTTATTAAAATTTCTAAATCAACATGGGAAGTTGATGCATTTTGACTGTTTTCTTTAAAATTGAACTTAAAGATTATTAGCTAGTGGTGCCAACTTCAGCGAACTACAGACTCAGCCAAAAGCACTGGGTCTTTAATGACTGAAGTTTTTCCAAGACCAGATTAATTCTTTCTCATTTCTGCAATGCATAAGAAAGTGCACAAATCTAAAAGAACACCTCAAATAGTTCCTGAAGGTCGTGTGATGTATCATCATATCAACACATTTCTTAGTTCTTGTATCTGGTCATTCAGAAAATTTTCATTACCAAAGGAATGGAAAACAGATACTTTAAAATAAAAAATATTCACCAGACTCAGGATTTTACCGAAAATCTAATTTCTCTTAAAAATTAATGCAATAGTTAAATGAAGGAAGTGCAGGGGGAAACGGCTCTTTGCTTCTCTTATGCTAGAGAAAAGACTTTTGTAAGGTCAATGCAAGCTAGTTAATCTAATTCCATGATTGATGCATGACTATCCTGCAATGGTTTTGCTGTTTTCAGAGCAGCTCATCTTGTGAAAGATGACACACAGCCTCCCTTATTAGGAGTCTTCAGAGTCAGTTTAATGAAGGTGAAAGTATGTGTGTGTTGCAGTCGGGCAAGATTTTTTATATTTCTGCCAAGAAGACAGAAAAACCTGAAAAATCTGTGTCAGTCTTTCAAAACAATAGTCACAGCTACAAGAAAATCAACATCTGTTGTGTGTTTTTCCTTTGTTTCTTCTAATCGATCCAGCAAATCTTTGCCAAACATTTGCACAGTGTGCCATAGAAATGTCACTGGAGGGTGAAAAAGACTGTCACTTTTATAAGTAAATGTCATTTTGCAAGTAAATATCATTGAGTAGGGAAAGAAAAATGAAGAAAGAAGAAGCTCAATGGCTAAATGGCTGATGATACAAACAAGAGGCAGAGCATGTAAGGAAGATTCCAGTAAATTTGTACCCCATCTGTCCGATGTCTTGATAATAGTAGATGGTAAAGGAAGTGTTAGTCCTGGGTTTCCAAATAATTTCAGCACTGGAGCTCTATCATTTAACAAAAATCTGTAGCAAGCAAAGTTTCCACCTTAGCCAGCCACGGCAAGTGAAATTATTCTCTGTTTCAATTACATCTTTTCCTATCAAGTCTCAGTTTTCAAGTAATCTTTGCCTCTGTGAGAATCATATAATCACAGAATGTTTTGGCTTGGAAGAGACCTTCAAGACTATCTAGTTCTAACCCCTCTGCTCTGGGCAGGGACTCTTCCCAGTAGACCAGGTTGCTCAACATCCCATCCAACCTGGCCTTGAATAATTTCAGGGGCAAGGCATCCACAGCTCTGTTCCAGTGCTTCACCACACTCACAGTAACAAATTTCTTCCTAATATCTGCCATAAATTTCACAAAATCACAGAACATGCAGAGTATGCTGAGCTGGAAGAGACCCACAAGGATTATCAAGTCCAGCTCCTGACCCTGCATAGGACCATCCCTTACAGTGGCAAAAGCAGCACCTCTCTTTTCTTTCCGTGTCGCCTGACCTTGCTTCCACTGGACATACACTGCTCTTTTTAGCCTTATTTCCTGTTTAGCCAAACTGGCATTCTGCACACCTGCTTGACTTCCAATATTTGGGAATTGCCTGCTCCCAGGTCTTTAGGAGGTCTCGTAGCAGGTGGGATTAAACCTAAACAGATATCAGGGAAATAGAATGTATTACTAGAAATGGAGTAGTTATCACATATACTGGGCATGCACAGGTGAGAAATGGGAGTGTATCAGCAGAGCCTGTGGAGAAAATTTGACCTTTTATGCTATAGTTGAGGTCCTCAAACCACACACACACAAAATCATTTTTACCTCTACACTGCGTAAGCTTTGTTTGCTGCCAAATCGAGAACATCACCTGAGAACAATTCAAATTGATTCAAATGCGGTGTACATGCATGCAACACAGAAAATTATTCTTATCTAAAATTTCAGCCCTAAGCTCGCACAGCACTTGAAGTACATCACTATGCCAGTTTAAGATTGAGATCTACCCATATGGCTTCATCTATCTGCACAGGATAAAATGTTTATTGAAGAATAGTAACATATAAAATTAAAGGGAAGAAAAAGCCCACATCATTGTCTTTTTCTGATAGCAATATAATGGCAAATTAACACTGTCAGAAAAGAAATTTATTATCATCATTCATGACTAAAAAATTCTGAAAACAATCATAAAACCAGAATTTAATATGGCAAATTTTCTTGAACTACTGTTGTAATTTTTAACAGAATTAAAAAGCTGGAAACTTGACTTCAATCTACAAAATTAATATTATCAAAGAGTTTTCTTAGAGATTTTGAGTTTCTTCTCAGGCCAGGAATACACTTTTTTTAAAAAAATAATATTGTTCCTTAATTTTCCATGTTTTTATAGCTTTAAACGGACTGGCAGGCACCTCATTCTATATGTGGATTATTTTTGATGCCATGTATAGGTGGAGAAGTTGTCAATATATGGTGTTGGTCATCCAAGTTTTTCTCTGTCTTTTAGTGAAAAATCTGCATTTAGTAAATAGTGCTACCATATTGTAGCAAACAATTTAACTCTTATTCAGACTGCCTTTCTGACACACAACACAAAGCTCATTTGACACACTATCTTCATAGAGGAAACTCACATAATTCATAAAGTTATCTTATTAGATAATGTGTTGAATATCTGAGACTGTAAAAAAAACCAAGCAAACAAACCAAACGAAACCAACAAAAACCAAAACAAATCAAAACACACACCCAACAAAAACAAAAACAAAACCCCAAACAAAACAAAACTAAAAATCTCCAATCAAATATTCATTCTGTAGTGGAAAAAAACACTTAGGAAAGAAACTAAGCCAGCACCTACAGTGAGGTTAATTGGCCCAGATGGACTGTTCTTCATGAGATTGATCAAGCTGTTTCAAAGTCTTAGAATACTGTTGTAGAACTCAAGCTGACCTTTAGACATATCTGATCCCAGTGATCATTCATTTGTACAGAATTTAAAGTGACATACCAGCACATTTTTTCTTCAGTGACTGCCCTATGTTGTTAATGGAAATGATGCTTCAGCACCAATCTGTAACTATCTGGGCAAAATTTCTTTGGAAATCAACTAGTTCAGCTGTTCCAATAAAACTTCCAACTTGATTCAAAACTGAATTTTACAGTGCTGGCAGTGGTGCATGTGTGTGTGTGCATGCATGTGTGCTTCTGTGCACACCTAAAGGACTGGAATAAATTCCTGTAAGGAATATGCAGCTTTCTAAAGAGGGATGAAAGGGTAAAGATGGCGTTATATCAAATTTTATTCTTTTATTTATTTCTCTTACAAAGACACCATTTATTAGCATACTAATTCTGTAAAAAGAGCAAAATATTTTCATTGAATGCTTAAGTCACTTTATCCCTGTGGTGTATGCAATGATAATAAAGTAATACTAAATAGGCTTGTAGGTCCAAACACATTTTCAATAGGTAAGCCAGATTTTAAAAATATCTCCACCACACAAATCATTGAAAACCAGGTCATGCATAAGAATTTAAGAGTGGTTGTGGCTTAACCCAGGTAGGCAGCTAAGGCCCACACAGCCACACACTCAATTCTTTGCACTGGGATGGCAAAAAGAATTAGAAGTGCAAAAGCAAAAGCACTCATGTGTCAAGATAAAAATGGTTTAATAAATGAAGCAAAACCATCTGTGCAAGCAAAAGAATATAAGGACTTCAGTCATCACTTCCCATGGGCAGGCAGATGTTCAGCCATGTCTAGGGAAGCAGGGCTTCGTCACATGCAGTGGTGACTGGGTAAGACAAATGTCATAAATCTGAATGTCCTCCCTTCCTATTCCTTTCCCCAGATTTTATTGCTGGCCACAACAATGAATGGCATTGGGGTGAGCTGTCCCAGTTGTGTCTCCATACAGTCTGTTTTCTGCCCCTACCTACTTACTGGTGGTGAAGTTTGAGATAGAAAAGGCCTTGATGCTGAGTGAGAGCTGCTTAGCAATACGTAAAACATATCTGGATTTTTCAATCCTGTTTTTATCCCAGACTCAAAACCTAACTCCATACTATGACAAAAATTAACTCGACAACAGACAAAACTGAGGCTAAAGTTAGTTTTATGGATTTATTTCTGCTTTAGCAGTTTCTGACTAATTTTTGTAAGTAAAACATTGGTGTAAATCCCCAGCACCCAGCACTGGAAACCAAGTTAGATGCCTTCTTGGAAGAGAAGGAGTAGTTCTGGGGTTTTTATTCTGTGAACAGAAAGAAAATAGACAGAAAAGTAAAAGATAATCACTTTATCTAATAGAGTTGAAACAGTGACCGTTGAGAACTTTCTAACTTCCTTGCTATAGTGGACAGAGGAAAAGAAGAACTCACAAGGATGATTGATGCTGTCATCAGAGAAGTATCATAGAGGATGAATCATCTGGCCTGAGTTCTCTTCATAATCAGTAGAGGGATAAAACCAAGCATCCATAAACAATTTATCATTGTACCTTAATGTAAGTACCCGAGATACTTAAGGTAACTTCTGTTCTGACAAAAACTATATTTCTGCATTGTTTATTAGTGCAGCTAAGACAACGAGGTAAGTTTTAGACATCTGAGAGATGCTGAAGCAACAAATACCCCACTAATTGCTTTTATTACCAAGAGCACCACATTATTTTAACAGTTACATGATTACAGAATAACAGAATCACAGGATGAACTAGGTTGGAAAAGACCTTTGAGATCATCTAATCCAACCTGTGACCTAATCTAGCTCCTCCTCATCAGCTGAACCATGGCACATGCAGTCTTTTTTTTAATCGTGTCCAGGGATGGTGACTCCACCACCTCCCTGGGCAGATGATTCCAGTGCCCAATCACTCTTTCAACAAATTTTTTTTCCGATGTCTAACCTCAACTTTGCCTGGTACAGCTTAAGACTCTGTCTTCTCATCTGTCAATTGCTTCCTGGAGAAAGACCAACCTCCACCTGACTACAGCCACCTTTCAAGAAGTTGTAGAGAGTGATGAGGTCACCTCTGAGTCTCCTTTTCTCCAGGCTAAACATTCCCAGCTCCCTCAGTCATTCTTCACAGGGTTTCTGTTCCCAGCCCCTCACCAGCCTCATTGCCTCCTCTTGACCCACTCAAGCAGCTCAACGTCCTTCCTAAACTGAGGGGCCAGAACTGGACACAGCACTCAAGGTGTGGCCTCACCAGTGCCCAGTACAGGGGAAGAATGACCTCCCTGCTCCTGCTGGCCACACCATTCCTGATACAGGCCAGGATGCCATTGACCTTCTTGGCCACCTGGGCACACTTCTGGCTCATGTTCAGCTGCTGTCACCAGTGCCCCAGGGTCTCTTTCCTCCTGGGCACTGTCCAGCCACACCATCCCCAGCCTATAATGCTGCAGGGGGTTATTGCAGCCAAAATGCAGGACACAGCACTTGGACTTGTTAAACCTCATGTTGTTGGACCCTGCCCATGCAATCCAGTCTGTCCAGGTCCCTTTGCAGAGCCCTCTCACCCTCCAACAGATTGATGCTCCCAACTTGGTATCATCTGGAAGTTTACTGATGATGGACTCAATCTCCTCATCCAGATCATTAGTGAAGATATTAAACAGAACTAGCCCCGACACAGATCCCTGGGGGATGCCACTAGTGACTGGTTGCCAAATGGTTGCAACACCATTTATCACTAAAATATAATCTGTTTCAAAATATGTTAAAGTATATTACCTTGTAATGTCTATTTCTTTGTTTTATTTATCTACCATAGTTCATATAAATTCTGTGTTCAAAGAGGCTATGTTTTCTTTGTATACTCACTAGGAGGAAGATCACCTTTATCTCAGTTCTGGTACTGTCTTGTCCTGGGGAGTGTCTTAATTCCTGAGTGATTTTTATGTTACTGCAACCCTCTCAATTCTTACTCCAACTTCTATGAGACTACAGTTCATATCCCACTGTTTTCTATACTATAATGCTTCATTTCATTCTCCACATTGCATCAAATACAAATCTGTCTTCAGTAGACAGCTGCAAAAGCTTAATCACAAATATCAGTGTTATCCTGAGAATTCACCAGTAGCCAACTTGCAGTGGTAAATGCACTCTCACAACACCACGGGATCTGCTATTTGGTAAAGAGCAGCCTGCCACTGGAATGCTCTCCTCTGCAGGCCAGATATACTAAAAATCCCCTGAACTTTGTGGTACCTATTCAAGTGGGAATGCTCAGCCAATTCAAAGGAACATAAAATTATCAAAGAAAAAAGCAACGGCTTGAATGATGACCGCATCTATTTTACTAGAGAGAGCATTCCTATTCTTACTGTCCCATATTATTTTATGCACATGCAGTCATATAAATGCTTCCTTTAAAAGATTTCACTTGTCTTTACTTACAGTATCTAGATCCTTTGTAAATTAAGACATTCATATCTTTGCTACTTATTTCACTAATACCAGGTAAAAGATTTGCTGTTCATGTATTTGTACAGAGCTTGTCATTTTATATTATGACATAACATGACATTTTGCCTCTGTGGTACTTTTTGATAATGTCAAATAAAAGTACAGAAGACTGGAACTTGTAGTGAGACATTTTTTTCTCTCTCACCCTAAAGGCATGGAGACATTCAAACACGCAAATTATTTGTGAGAAAATATATTAAATCGGGTTAATTGACGCCTACAAACAGTAAGATGAAACTACAAAAGATAATTTTCTTCAAAGTGAAGCAGAGGGTTTATCTTTTAGGTACAGATTTTGCATGATGATATGTTACCTTGTCATCTTGATCATCAGAAGCTAAGCTATGCTTGCAGAAGAAGCCAATCAGTGAAAAACCCCAATTTTATCAAATTAATTATTCACTAGAAGCAGTCTGCTCAACAGAATAACTTTTATAGTAATATATATGTAAAGAGAATGCACTGTGTTTGTATTAAACCAAAACATGAAAAACAGTACAAAGAAGACTCTTTAACAAAACCTAATTGAGGATAAACCTGTCACGTTAAAGCATGTTCTTGGCAAGAAGGTTATACACAAAACCTTTCTGTGATTAATCTAAAACTTTAAGCTGAAGAAGTACCATATAATTGCTTATTATTATGAACTTCTTACAAAATCTTAAGGGAGAATATAATTTGCACAAACATATGCTCATTTTTAGATTGCTTAATATTTCTTATGGGAAAATAGAACATTAATGAATAATAACAACAGATAATTTCATTATAGTTAACACAGTCATAAGCTTTTGTTTTGTTGTTGATATCTGAAATGTTAATTGCCACAATATATGAAAAGAAATTATTTAGAAATGCTTTTTTGCCACATTTTATTGAAGCTGGAAAAAACATACATTGTGATTCATCAGATTGATTTCTGTCTTTTAAATTTTTTTTAATTCACATTTATCCAGGGAAAATAAATGTGTTTTATAATGATAAAATCATTGAATGTCATATCATTTCCTATTAACCTAAGTTAATAATATGCATTAAATAAAGCTTAATGTTTTGCATAATTTAATAAATTGTAAATATTTAGAGGTATAAGACAAGAGATGGAAAGTAACATTCCTTAAAGTTACAAGAATTAGAAATGTAGGTGTAACACTTGTGTTAGTTGGAAAAATGCCTTCTCCTACCTGATTGTATTCACTACCTTTTTCCTGTCAGTAGAACTAAGAAAGAAAGCACTTGAAAACAATCTCTTGAAGCAGGTCATGTCAGACTGCATCATCAACATATATTTTTGTATTGTCTTAAAGTAAAAGGTAACCTATAAATCTATATTTGATACCTGATACATGGGATCAGTTGTTTTTTTCTGTAATGTGGCAGAAAATGTTTTGTCAAGCAAATGTTGGTCTTCAAATTCTGTGCGAATGGTCAACACTTTTTCTTACCTTTTACTCAGCAATAACAGGGACTATATGTTATTTTAAAAATTCTTTCCTTTTCATAAATTTAAAAAGCATTGTCAGCACAAATACATTTCCAATCAGTTAGAGACTGGATTGATTCAATCTAGTTTTGACATTTCTTCTAAGCCTGAATAATTTGTATTCACCAGAGTAAGAACAGACCAAAGCTCCAAAGGTATTAGCAGTATTTACAAGAAAACTAGGTTTTTACTCCCTTGAAAGTCTAGGTTCTTTGAAATGTTGTCTTACATGCCTTTGTTTAAAAAACTCCCTTGGGATGTGAGGAAAACCTCACAGTACCTAAATCTAGGTGCTTTCCAGTGGTCTGTCTAGAGCAACATACAGTCTTCAATGAAAGTGTCTCAGGTGCCTGTTGCTATTGTTGCTGTTGCTGTTATTGGCCTTGTTGTTATCAGGGTTGTGGTTGTTGATGTTATTTTGTTATTACTGTTATTATTATTGTTATAGGGGACCCTCACTGTTTAATTTATATTCTCTCTTTATTTTTTGAGAAGGTGTTACATTTTGTAAATATTACCTGTCCAAAATATTTTTCATTGAAAGAGACACAAAGTTAAATAAAGTGTTCAATCAGCTTCTTTTCTTGTTGAAATGCACATCAAAATACTCTTGGCAGACTTTGATATTCAGATATTCTAGTATTAAGACTGAGAGAAAAAGAAACAATTTTATATATATATATATATATAGTGTTATTAATTCTTCAAAAATTCTAAGGAAGATCCAGGCAATAAATGTCCCTGTATCATGAATACCAAATGCATGAATATCAAATGCATGAATACCAAAATGATAAACCTATTTTGTTTTAATCTAGTTGCCAATCTTCTTTACTCACTTAAACTGGTTTCTAAATCATGAAATTCATGACACTTTTCTATGTCATAGCCTTAAGTTTCAGGAAACTTGCAACCAGTTAACATGACTCAGTAAATATCCCAAAGTTTCTGCACTCTTTTATCTGACTGCTTTTCAGCAAAATCATAAAACAGTACTAAAGATTCAAAGTAAGAACCTTATTTTTAATTTATTTTTACAATACTATGTGTCAGCTAACAATATCAGATGCGGTGCATAGACCATAATATTTCTATTACAGTTGGGGGATATGTATATCACTATGGACTTGTATGAGGAACACAACAGGTGAACTTATTTTTGTAGGTAACAGAGGTCTGGCATCACTTCCATTCATATGCATTTATGCCTCCTTGTACTATTGTGCATGGTAGATGGAAAACAGTAACTAGGGATGACATTGTCCACATGGTTTAAGAAGTCATGTACATCAAATACATTTTAGAATTGTATATATGTCACAGCCCTTTTAAATCAATGGATTATTGCTAGATTTTAAGTATCAAAACTATATTTTGTTTCAAAATATTAGTAAGTAACTCATATTACAATTTACTCTTTGGTCATAGAACTTATTGTTCTCAAATCTACTATTTGCACTATCCATTACTGTTGCCTTCTTATTCCATTTTTACAATTCTTTTTGGTGTACATTCTGTTTCTGTATACAATAACACTTTTCTAAAAATGTAGCAAACTATGGCTATTGACTGTGGATATCTGACTTTATTGTCTTCTATTATTTCAATAATTTATCACTGTTCTTTTACTCATTTGTTAAAATTCAATCTAGATGAGGCAAAAACTATGCCCTGTGGACTGTTAACACAGTATTTTAGGAAAGTAATAATTTACTAAATCCAAAATCTTTCAATTTTGTCTCCATTCTACAAGCCACAAAGATCTGCCAATTGATACCAGGGTTGTTAAAACAGGCTGATATCATATAGTCCAGATGCATAATCTTATTAACCTAACTTGTCCTCCTAATTCTTCATACAAGTTTTTATTTATCTTTCTCTTTCCTTTCCTTGGAGTTTCACTGTGCATTGTACCTGTCATATTATCATTTCAATATTACTATGCATAAGCTACCTTATTTCCCAGAGATGTCAATTCATTTCTTCATGTGCTTCACTGTTGCTAACTTGTAAGAGTACAATAAAATGCCCAATATTTCTTGGAAGACTTTCTGCCATCAGAGAACTAAAGAGCATGAAATAATTATATAGGATTTAGATGTTTTCTTCCCAAACAATACTGACTTCAGAATGATCTAAGAAATCACATGGTAAAATGCTTAGCTTTTAGATTAGCTTCAAATACTCATTTTTATTTTTCTAGACACAGATACTTGGTTTCCATTCTGCTGAATCTTCATGCTGCCACTCAGTGTTCAGAATGCATGTCTTAGTGCAGAGCAAAGAAGGCAATTTCTCCTAAGGGTGCTCTCCAATTTGTGAATAGAGCAGAGATCTAAACCCACAGAAGCTCCCAAATACAACTGCCTTGAACACTCCTAAAACAAACAAAATTCCCTTACTTTCAAATATAATACTTCTATTTTGAAGGTGAGTTGAGGGGGGGAGGAGTTCTGTTTGCTTTTCCTTTTTTTTTTCCCTGCTTAGATGATAATACTTGCAAACAGATAAGCCAGTGTTACAAAAGTTTTTAGTTAAATAGCATTTTGATCAAAATTGATAGCTGTTTTTGACTTCTAACATAATACATTACCAGACAGGCGCACACACACACAAAAAGATTCAGTTCAAATATTCTTTGTCACCATTCCATCAGAAAACTACAGCTATTTTTCTATCTTTGCTTAGTACCTAAGGACTCATTTTCCTTTACAGCTCCTCTGAGAATGTCAGTTTGTAACCTTTCCAGATACAGCAAATGAAGCACAGCTCAAAATGAATTAGAGTAGGAACAGACTACAGAGAAAAGAGACTTTGCCTATAATCCTCCAGCTATCTCATCACAGAATGATAGAATGCCAGATTGGAGGGGACCTCAATGATCCTCTGGTCCAACCATCCTTTATTCGGACCTCTCTTTATTTTCAATCACCTTAAAATGGCAAAGGAAAAGGGTCAAATCCTGCGTCTGTATTATATACACTTCTCACTGTAATTTATCTGAAGGCAGAACTAAGGCTCAACTTTCTTACAGTAGAATCTATTAACATTTAATGTAGGACATCTCCCTTTCTCCTCAGGTCTTCTCAAATTTAATCAAAATCAGTTTTTTAAAAATGTCTAATCTTAACTTCTATCTTTTCACATGAATGCCCTGGCTCTAGTACTTTTTTCCCTGTCTTAAGATGAACACTCCCAAAACAAAAAGAAACTGACTTTCAAATATAATACTTCTATTTAAGGGGTGGGCAGGGGGTCTGCTTCCTTTTCCTTTCCTTTCCTTTCCTTTCCTTTCCTTTCCTTTCCTTTCCTTTCCTTTCCTTTCCTTTCCTTTCCTTTCCTTTCCTTTCCTTTCCTTTCCTTTTTCTTCCCTGTGTAGATGATAATATTTGCAAACAGATTTCAATTCATTGTCTATTTAAATTTCGTTGAAATGGACAATTAAATTCAATTTCATTGTCAATTTCTAACTTTTGTGTACATGGTATCTTTTCCTTCACTTTCCAATATGCTTCACTAGCCCTTCTAGTTTTATTCCCAGGTGTCCTAGAAGTTCCCAGTATAATTGCCAAATCTCCTTCTGGTATCTGAAGTGTCTAAATTTCCCTGCTAGTTATTTGTTATTTTAATTGACAAATTTTTACCTGCCTAGGACAGAAAAACTTACTAAGCAGTCATGCTTAGGTGTTAAAGCGTTTATATTACGTTGGCTTTTTCCTAACTCTAACGTATAATTAAATTATTTTGTGTATTTAAAAAAAAAAATCAAACAAAATACATTTTTAGTAGTACATGTTTCAAAGAATGGACTAAAGTGAAATTTTAAAAAACATGTATTCCTACTCTCAAGAAGTTCCTTATATTTGTACCTCCTCAGCTCTTACAGAATCACTAATAACTCTATAAAACAATAAGAAATTAGTCAATACCTTGTACATTCCACAAAAGTAATGTTTATATAACATTCCATAATTATTTTTAAGGCATTTAATTTGTCTTCTATGCATGTATATACATCATTTGCTGCTGCAAATAAGCTCTTCTACCTATCTGGAGAAAGTAGGTACGGAAGTCGCAGATTTCTGAGGTTTCTGGTACAGTAATTTCAGAGATGCATTTCTTCTGTCAGTAGACACCAGCCATTTCTGCAACTGATGTTTCATCCATTACACCAGCTCGATTTCTCAGACAGCAGATAATTAGCTAGACTTTTCTGCTGGATGATTACTTCTGTCTTTTGAGGAATCTCATGCTATAATGGACAAAATGTCATGAATAATGAGGTATTATGTTGGTGAAATCTACATGACTAAAAAGTATATTGTTCTTTGTCTTTGAAGAAGGAAAGTCTTTCATGCATTAGTGGTTTCAGTTCTGTTTCATCTCTTGCTTTAGAGGCATGTTAACACTATCTAGAAAATTAAAAACTGAAGATAAATCTATATAAAGCTCATCTTATATCTGAAGAAGAAGCTGAAATAAAAGGACTGCTTCAATTTAAAAAATCCTCAGTATGCTCTGACAAAGTTTGTTATTTAATCATGCATGAAGATTTTTTTGCCTCTGAAATGGCTCGTTATAATATTATAATTGTATTAGGTGACTCGCATTTATGAAATTACTTTAGGTTATTGTATTATATTTCCAAGGATGTATTTTTACTAAGTGATGCCTATTGAGTTTATTAACATGATCCCATAGATACAGATGAGGCTCTTTTTTTGTCTATGTGAGACATTTAAAATACAGAAATAGACTCTTTCACCATGTGCTCTGCAGCAAGCATCCCCTGGATCACTGCATGTTTTACACAGAGAACAGAAAAGGTGGAATGCTCTCAGTTTCTTCTAAACTATCTAAACAACACTAATAGATTTGTGTTCATAGAAGTTTGCACAGAGGTTGGTACCATTGAGCAAGCAGCAAATGAAGCCAAGGCAATGGCAATTATTAGGTTTTCACTCTGTTACAAGAGTTCTTGTCACCATGTGGTACATGCCTTTAACTTGGAGCTGCTTGCAAGCTTGAAGAGCCAGGGAAAAGACAGAAACTCTAATATTGGAAATATGTGCTTTTGGAAACTCCTTTTGATTCCTCATCATTCCTTGACAATTTTTGTTCATTTTGATACACTACAGCACCTATAGGTCTTCTGGGAGTTTTTGCGTGATTGTGTTGGTTTTGGTTAAGGTAGGCTTAATTTTCCTCACAGTGACTGGTCTGAGGTTGTGTTTTGGATTTGTGCTGAACACAGGGTTGATAACACAGAGATGATTTTGTTATGGTTGAGCAGTGTTTATACAGAACCAAGGCCTTTTCTGCTTTTAGTACTCCCACACTGGTGAAGAGTTTGGGGCTCCATGGAAAGTTGGGAGGAGACATACCAGGACAGCTAACTCCAACTGACCAAAGGTATATTCCAGACTATGTGGCATTATGCTCATCTGTAAAGTGTAAGGGGAGAAGAAGCAAGGGCAAGACATTTGAAATTATGGCATTTGTCTTCCCAAGTCACCATTACTGATAATGGGACCCTGCTCCCTTGGAGATGGCTGAACACCTTCCTGCTCATGGAAAGAACTGAATGAATTCCTTGTTTTGATTTGCTTGTGTGTGACTTCTTTTCAACTGTCTTTCAACACATGAGTTTTCTCTCTTTTGTCCTTCTGATTCTCTCCCTGATCCTGTTGGTAGGGGAGTGAGTGAGCAGCTGTGGGACTTGGCTGCTGGGCTGGGATTGTGATGGTGATATATAGTTAGTGAGATCCTATCTAATAACACAGGTCCTAGGTATATTTGGAACAGCTTCAATGTTCATAAGGGTTTCAAAGAAGACAAGAAAAAAAGATTTCTGACTACATCTTGATAGCTGACCCACTTTGGCTGACTATTCTACAGGAGCATAGCTGCACCCACAGGATGATTCTCTTAGGAGTAATTTCTTAAATTAAATTAAAGATACCAAAACTGTGAGTGGTAATTCACTGCTGGATAATATCCCAAGATAACCCATACACAAACCTGGACAAGGTGAATAATGTCAGGATGCTCCACTGGCCACCACGGTGAGCAGGAGCAGGTCAGACAGGGAGCCCCAAGGACAGTCCCAGCATCAGATATCTCCTGGGAGTAGGGACAGACCACAGGCCTACAGGTGGTTCTGGCTTAGTGGGGTCTGTGACCAGGCAGTGCAGGGCTGTGGAGAGCTGAACCAGTCCTCCTGCAGTGTTGCTGGGGCAGGGCCTGATGGCCCTGGGCAGCTGACAAAGGGTCCTGGGCCATGGCCAGGGTGGGGGGACCCCCAAGTGGGGGTAGGGGAGGGGGTGAGTGGTGGGCAGGGAGAGGGAAGCACTCAGGACCCTGCCAAAATTGTGGACCCAGAGCTGTCTTGCCAAAATGGAAAAGGTTTCGATGTTCAGCAAATTTTGTTAAGTAAGCCATCACTAATGTATTGACAAAATTACCTAAATAAAAATGCAAACTAGCAGAATAAGTGTGGTGTCAATAAAGCAGCAAGATACTTGGTGTTTAGCCCAGTGATGGAGAAAAACTGCACCTCAGCTGGCATGATTCTTCTTTTACACCACGAACAGAAGTGTTGTCATTGCTCATGAGTGCCAAACAGACAGGTGGCCAAAAACTTATTTACTATAACCCATGACATGAATGTAAATCATGAAGAGAGCTTGTATATGGTAATGTCTCTAATTAAAGAAAATACATTGTCTGAGACTCACTCCAGTATCTTCTTTTCATGCTGTAAATGTTCAGGTTACCACACACCTGCCTTCTCTCTTCACAGTTCTTCCTTACATATCCAGCCCCCAAATATCTTTCAATATACTGTACCAAAAGTTAAGACACTAAGTATATGCTACACACAAGTAAGACCCCTGAAGTAGTGGCATATCATAGAGATTACTCCAAAAGAGCCAGGTATTTATTTTTTCCAAGCTTCCTGTATTCACAAGTGTTTGACTATCATTCTTTTTTTTTGTTAGATTTATTGTCCCATTTAATGATTAACAAATAAATTTTTTATTTCAGTGAAAAGAAGAATTAAGAAGTACTCTGATGCCACAGCTGAGATATTTAATAATGTATGAGTGTTTTGTAGCCTAATGCTTCTAACTTAACTCTTGTAATCGTTCCAGGCTTTGCATTCTTTAGTCTTCATGTCTTTATATACTCATAAAGTGAAGAACATCCTTTGCTGAGTACTTTCTTTACAAAGCTATGTCTTCAGATGGTGGTCAGTAAAAACATGCTGTCTGGTTTAGTGATAATACCCTTTGGGAAGAAAGAAAAAAAAAAAAGAAAAAAGGAAAAAAAAAGAAAAAAAAAGAGCTATTGTATACATGGGATTATTTTTTTTCATTTTTCATTATTCTAAATTTCTCCTTCTTTGGATTCCAGATAGATAAACAAAGATATATTAAGTACTGAAAGGTAGCCTCAGATATTTTTCTGACTGGAGATTAAAAGTAATCTGCAGAACATGAAAGGATCTTTTTGTTTTATTTATGTTTTTTGGGTTTGTTTTTTGTTTTTTGGTTTTTTTTTGTTTTTTTTTTTAATGATGTATCATTCTCTTTCTTGGTATTTTCCTTCCCAATTTGAAAAAAATTGTGCACTTCCAGGCTCATTCTACATTATCCTAGAACCCCTGAACTGGTGGATGATTCTTTTTCAAATAACCATCAGATTTAAATTTTAAGTGTCCAGTGAAGCATGCACGTTGCAACTCAGCAAGTTGAGCAACTGAATACTGTGGAAATTTAACAACAAAGACTCTTTCTGTAGCCACTGAATTTTTTATTTTGTTTCTTGATCATAGATTTTCAAAGTGGCGAACAAGTATTTTAGTAGTTCATTACCCATTGACTTTAAGGGGAATAACATAGTCAAAATTCATTGTATAGATTAAAAGCATGGCTCTTGTTGGAAGGTATTGTATGGCAAATAATTGAACAAAATTCAGATCACATCGAACATAACTCTATATAATTACAAATAAGTAGAAAATTGCAGATAAATTTTGAAACAAGAAGCTGCTATAATAATATAGAACTCAAATATTTAAAAAATGCATTTTCATTCAGTGAAAAATATTATTCCTGTGACTTCAGGCCTGGGACAAATTAAAGGATGTGACCTATAGATTTATATTTCTGGAGACTCTTTTTATTCACTAAAACTACGCCTTTTAAAATGTATAATGGGTTTATTATGTAGGTCTATTTTCTAATTTTTTAAACTTAAGTTCATTAACTTTTTGAATAATAAGATACAAGTACTTGCATATGCAGTACTCTTAGTGGTCTATCCAACATCATTGTTGTTCATGTAAAATTCCTTTATAAATTTGTAAATACTTGTTTGTGAAATTTTTATCCACCTTATATTGGTTATTACATTTTATACCTTTTTTGAGTTGTCAATTTTCTTTCTTGTTATATTTTTTCCTCCCTTTTTAGGTAGTTAAATTACAGATATGAAATATTACAAATTATTCTTTCATGGTCTTCAGTGCACAAACATTGTAGAGCACAAAAATGTGTGGAAATGTGCATGTTAAATAGAAAAAACACAGAAAATCTCAATGATTTTAATGATATATGAAAGCTCTATGCTCAGGCAACTGTCCCTGTTTCTTCTGATCATATCCACATTTACCTGAACTGGCAAACCTTAGAAGCCTAAAAGCTAAGAAGACCTGGTTTTATGCGTAACTACATTGTCTTTTTAGGTAAATTGAGTTCAGAATAAGTTCATTCTGCCTGCAGTTTCTGTCTGTATTTTCATCAGGAAACGCCAAGGAAGGATTCAGATGGTCTCTGTCTCCCAACACCATCTATGTTACACTGTCACAAGGACAATTGGCACAGGCAAGCTGCCAAATCAGAAAGGAAGCAGTGGGACACATCTACAGTACGTGGGGGAAATCTGTAATAATATAATTAAAGCAACAAAGATTTGGCTGGTCAAATGTAAATGTCTACTTTAGGCTGAGATTAATTGCTCTCTGAAGCCCGCTGGCTGTACCAAGGAGTTGAAACCAGCTGACAGGACAAGCCCAGACAAATGTTGAGACCCTGCAGAGTCAGGTCAGTGCAAGGTCTACAACCTTCTAATAGTAATAGCCAAATTATGTTTACCAGGACGCACCAATATTTATGCCCTTAACTACAAAAACATTAAATCCAAGATGTGAACAGTGACCAAGTCAGCAGGAGCATTTGAATTATGCATTACTCTTTAGGCTATCTACTATTAATCTAAGTTGCTTTGAAAACACAATCTGTGCTGGAGACTCCAAATTTTGTGTAGCAATTTAAAATTTGGTCACTCCAATGACCTCATAGTGGACATACAACCTGATGTGTCCACCATCAGAATGTAATGATGACAGATATGCTCTAATTTTAAAAGCTTTATCTTTTATGCAAACCCTTACATAACTCAATAATTCTTGTTTGTTTCTTTTTTTTTTACTAAGTATGTGTGTATCATTTTACAAAGATGGTATATTTTCAGCAGCATTATTTGGAATTAATATTTCTTTGGCCCCTCTCTATGCTGAGGTTTAATACACATTTCATTATGAGGTCTAATACAGCTATTATTAGTAAAGAACAAATTGATAAAATATCAGTAGTTCCCATTCTTAAAAATATTGATTGCCTCTTATGTATCCAATTAACTTTGTTTTCAGAGTATTGCTCAGTAACATAAATTGCCAGCTCCTCTTGAAAGTTATTCTTGGATGATTTTGTTAAAATTTCAATACCTGTCCTTGCAAATCACAAGGCAAATTAAAATCACCAAGACATTCAACATATCATTTAATCCAACCCAAAAATACAACATCAAGCTTTTCTGCCATAACCATTTGAGACCTTAAATGGACTGGGTTAAAATCATATTCTAGTCCATTTTTAAACTCTCCTCTTGTGATCACTGATAGGAAGAATTTGAAATACTTTACACATAAGGGTGGCAGGTATATACTGTTGTATATTTTTGATTAAAGCTTGTATTAATTTTTCTGTTGATAGGAAGTGAATGAGTTGCTTCCTCACCCCTTTAACCAAAAAAATAGGCAAAATATATGTGATACATTTTTTCATCTTGGAGTTTAGCAGTTCTTTGTGCCTTCCTTTTGTCTTTGATTGCCCTTTCTTAACTGGCAGGTAATTTAATTATTGAGTGCATTTTTCAGAACTACTTGTTTATTGGAGAGATGTATGATCATTTTGTACTTCTGGGAAGAGGCAGGGTGTGTGTGGGAATATCCACATGTTTACAGATTTGGGTTTGCATGTTTGTTTTTCAAATACAACATCTAGAATTAATTTGCTGGAGTCATAATATATATGTTTATGATTATCAAATATTCCTGCTGCAATTTCCCCTCATATCCTATCTTTTTATTTTTAATTCAAATTTAATGTAATTTTAAGTTATATATTTAATTTTCAATAGAATACCGTATTTTCAGCCTAAAAATAATTGCAGCATATGTTGTCATATTATCTATCTTTTATAGCTATACAATATCCATAAAAAGATGAACAGGGAAAGAAAGGGAAAGATGAAGTAGGTTGTGCTTTTTCTACAAGAGAATCCACTCTCCACTTTTTCTTTTCTTAATAAGTCACTATAATTACATATTTCTTTTATAACAGGTGGAATTTTTTCATAATCTTGGAAGAATATTTAGATTGTCATAAAGCCATATGTTCTATGCAGCACCCCTTAATTTATTAAGAAATGAGAAAGCAGTTAGTGTGAATGGCGTTTTCTGTTATCCACCAGATTTACAAACCTTGAAGAATTTATTTGAAGATTGTATTTAGAGATGTCATTGTTATTGTTACATATCAAAGAACTTCTCTAGGGGAAGAAAATATTTAATGTCTCAGTATCCTGCAAATTGCTCAAAAAATTCTACTAATGATACATCTTCTCCTTTGACTTTATATTCATAGAAAGACTGCCATCGTGATAATGAGCATAGATTAATTAAAGCATTGGACTGACTTTTGGCAACAGCTGTGAGAATCTAAATTGTTCTGTGGATAGTGCAAAGTACATAAACAAGATACTTCAAGGTGTCAATGGCCTTAATTAGTACATACAAAACATGTATTTGTTGTGATTGAGTAGCCTATTTGTTTTATTATCCTTAAACTAACCTGAAAGCTTGCTTTATTTCTATCTTTCTCTTCTGCTTTGCAGTTTCTTTGGTATGTGTCTCGGATGTTATTTTCCACGAGTAACATCCTATCTAATTTGAAATAGGATACTTTTAAAGTTGTGGATTTGAAGCGAACTACCTCTTTTCTTAATTTTCTTGAAGACAAGACTGAGAGATGATTCTTTACTGAGAATTAAAGATTCTTTTCAGTAGTGGACAATAAAAGATATCCATCTATCCCACCTTCCTAGTGATAGATCATCACATTTTGGCATTTCCTTGGAATCGTGTTAATATCTGGATTGTGGTAGCAGCACCATAACAGTAAAAAGATTAAGAAAATTCAGAATGTGAGTATCTCCTTATTTATAAAAATAAAATAAAATCACCACTATCTCCTCCCAGAACATTGCTTAATATGATGACACCTGAAACCGTTTTCTCGTTTCAGCCATCTTCAAAATTATATGTCATTAGACATGTCAGGATACAGAGACAGAGATTGTCTGTCCTTATCAAGAAGACTTGCATTTATAGCTCTTTTCTGTGGGAGTCGTTGTGGGGAGATCAAAAAAATATGTGGTACAACATCAAAACTTTGTCTGACCAGACTAAAATAAACCTGAATTGAACACCCTTTCAATCAATATATGAAATTCTCCAAATATCACTGGAGATGGCACTCAAGAATGGAAGAGGTGCTAAAACAGAAGATAAAGAAAAGAAAGGTATGAGCAAAAAAAAATATATATATATATTTTAATTGCCTTAAGCAGAGAGAGAAAAAATTACATTACTGGCCAGTTGCTAGAACAGTTACTATTTCCTCAGTGACATTTAGATACTGCAGTGATATATGCTATTATAAGAACAAGAAACTAGCAAGCTAGATAGAAGAAATTAAAATATATGACCTGCTTTCAGTGGCAACAGGATTAGATCTTGAGTCACTAGGTGTCTGATTAGATTTTATTTTAGGAACTTGCTGTTCAAAATTTATGTTTTAATTTATGTTAATTGCTTTTTGTACCATTTTATTATTTACTGATGATTGTAAATAAGGTTAGCACATTAAAATTTGCTATTAAGGGTCAGTTCATGATCATTTTGCAGAAAAAAAACTGAGAGCACTTTTAGATTTTGATTACAAACAGAATGCAGGATTATCAAGATAATGAGAGTGAAATCTAGTGTACCTAGTTTGACAAAGGTGATCCAGGCCACCTAAAGAAACTTTCTAATTTTTCAGTAAAGCCAGTACAGACCTACATATTTTAAACCAGTAAAGTGAAATCCAGAACATCTTAGTCAGTTGCTAACATATTTTCATTATACATATCTGAAGGCCTGGACACCAGTGGATGACAATCAAACCTTTCTTATGTAGGTTAGATGTCTTTCAGATGACTACAAGGCTAGACAGACCTAGACACACATTCCATTGCAGATGGGATTACATGGACTGATTCCCACTTTGGTTTTAGAGTTCAGTGGCTATGACACTAACCTAAAATGAGGGAAAAGACAACCTAGACAATCTACTCAGTCAATATTTAATTATGTTTTTAATGTGTCATACTTGAAATAGAAGGCAATGAGAGACAATTAGTGCGGAGCACACAGTAAATGCTCAATGGCTAACACACTCAAATGAGGATTAATATTTTTCCCAGTAAATGACTCCAGAAAGGTAAAGGTTTAAACACTTGCATGTTTTCAAAGATAGTAAATAAAGAAGATAATAAACAAAGAACTTGTCTAGCTTTATTGCTTTGCATGAAAAGAATTTCTGAATTAAATTTGGGGCAGGTGCTGATTGCTCTCTCTGATGACCAGCAACAGCACCCAAGGGAAGAGCATGATGCTGTATTGGGCAAGGTTTAGGCTGGATATTACGAAAATGTTCTTCATCTAAATGGAGATTGGGTATTGGCCAGGCTTCCCAGGGAAGAGGGGAGTGGGAAGTGGGGAGCCTGACAAAGTTTGAAAAGTGTTTGGACAATGCTCTCAGGCATATGGTGTGACTCTTGGGGATGGTCCTGGGCAGAGCCAGGAGTTGGACTGAATTATACTTGTGGGTCTGTTCCAACTCAGGATATTTATATAATTTTAAATTTTGGTGGAGGGTGTGATTGTTAAATGAGTCATACTTATCTGCTAATATAGGTGGGGCATAGTGAAGAACTATTTTGTAAACATTTTTTCTAGGAAATGTTTCCAATAACTTTATGATAATGCAGTCCAACACAGTGGCATTTTTTTATGGGAGCCAAACCTTGTTGCAATCATACTTCCCTTTGAAAATGGTCTCTTGCAGCTGATGGCCTCTTGTCAGAGCTTTGGCCATGTTTCTGGGAGCCGCTGTTGACAGAAGCAAAACTGTGCTCAACAACTAAGCAAATATTGGCTGAGTACAGTGGATCATTGAGTATCAGTGCTTGAACTTCCACCATGACTTTCTTAAAAGTATAGATGTAGGCATAGTATAGTAGTTTTTATAATGAGTTTGCAGACATCAAGCTCTGAGTGATATCAAATAGTGACGATTAAGTTTTTTCAAGAAAGGAATTGGTGCCCTGTAACCAGAAATTAAGCTGTGTATCATAAAACATGTTCTGGTGCTTATAAACATCTGGTATGTACAAAATCCCCCAGTAACACCAAGATTCCTGTCATAACTTACCTATGTCCCACATCTACCTATTTTTTATTTTTATTTGATTTAATAAGTTTAATAGTTTAATCTCCATATTGGAATGGCCTTTGCATTTGTGAATTCATAGACTGTCTGAAATAAGCAGGTGTGGCCCTTAATTTAGGAATCTTCACTAAGAATTATTATTAGGCAGAAAAAGTGCAGGCTTCTGTCTTACAGGTATCCTTCCATGCCAGGCAGTTCAACAAGAAGGTAATGACTGAGGCATCCTCCATAGTGCCATTGCCTCAAGAACAGCTAAATGAAGGGTTATGAATTACAACTTGGTTCCCTTGCACCCACCACTTTCACCAGTATGACTAGAAATTCTAAGGATAGAATCAAAAATCTAGCTTGATGACAATAGATTTGAAGGCAAAATGTCTGCAGTGATCAACACTTTTAAGGTGACTTGAAACCTACACCACATCTTGTAACTCCAACTTGTACAACCTTGTACCTCTGCCACGTACTTGTATGAGTGTATTAGGACACAAATATTATTCAGAAATGGCTTTTCAATTAACTGGAAGGAGTACAAGATCAGAATTTTATAAATTCAAACAGCCAAAGACATCATTACAAATACTTAGCTTTTTAAAAAAATTACATTTTTGAAATCATTTTCTAGCAAGCTATTTTTACATTGCAAGTCATAAAAGATTCAGAGTGATAAGACACATGGCATCACTGACTCCATAATTTAATACACAATTTGGAGAATAAAAGGACTGTTTAAAGTGACAGAGTTTTTATTTATTTTTATTTTTGCCACAGGGCAGTAAGCACTGGCTTTGCAGCCATGCACAGCATTCCTCTGTCAACTTTCACATCTCCATTGTATCAACAGCAAATTGCAATAAGAAAAATCTTTAAAATAAACCATATTTACTTCCAGACTGCAATAAACTAGTTTCCTAAGAGAAGGAAAGCAAAGAAATAGGGCTGTAACTCACTCTTAGAAGTCCAGCAACTTGTACTGAGATGTATGGATTATATTAAGAAGCTCAGATGCATTTGGTTTTACAGTGTCAGCTGTCTGAATTGTGGACAAATATGTTTATAAACAGGATTATTGGGTCGCTATATCAACCAGTAATTTGAGGTTTTCCCCACTTAGACTCAGTCTAACAGCTATTTCTTCCATTTACACTGTTCCAGTCTTTTCCCTTACACGTCTTTTTGTTTAATGGGATGAGTTTCAGACAGATGTGAAATTTCTCCTTGATGCACAACTTCTTTATACATAAAGAGGAAAAAAAAGAGGGAGGAGGGTGTAGAGGGAGGGTAGGGGAAATATAACCCTGATAGCATTCAGATTTTTTATTTCTATAGTCACTGAATAGATGGATTATCATTTTTGCTGGATGTGTTAACAGAGAACAGTTATATTAAGAATGACTTTCTGCTTGTCTTGGACTCCTAGGGATGTACAAATGAGGTTCCAATCAGCTAAATTTTCCTGCTCTAAGTACAATTTTGTCATGGTATTGAGCCAACAATCTATTCAGGATGGTCTGTAGTTTTGGCATGGGGTTTTAAATAAGAACAGAATTGGTATGCTACCTTACATATGTTATAAAAAATCAGAGACTCTCATAAAGGAAATCAATGGCCATTACATTTAAGTAGGTACATAGCAAAGCCTGCATACTGCATTGGCACAGGAAGACTGTTCTGCTCTTCTCATATGGCTGGCAACTTGGAAAAAATAAAGTGCAAATAACAAAGCTCACAATAAACTGCAAACCTGAAATGCCCACCAACCACGTCAGAATCATAGAAGCTTTTAACAAACACATTTGAACTTTCTAGCTTCCATCTATAATTCCCATATGTTACAGACATGCTAACTGAATTATGGAATCTGAGTAACCACAATCCTAATTGTACAACTATCTGCTATTATTAAACAAGCTGAATACCAGATTATTTGCCCAAATTTGTCTGTCAAAGGTCACAGCCTAATCGTTACCTAATATTCATCGTATTCTAGTGTTAATTTTCCTCTTTTAAAGATCACATAACACATTCCAGCATCATTAAAGAGCTTAGACTCTTACACGCTTCCAAAAGCTGTCAAACTAATTTTGAGAATGAATACAAAAAGCTTTTGTGAGAGAAAAGGAAAAACAAGGGGGAATAAAGTAATTTCCTTTAAAATATATAAAATTCTAAGATCATTTAGGTAGAAACATGAGAATATTCTTAACTACCAATTAACAGAAAAACTTTTGAAGTTTGAGTTTTTTTTTTAATTTCTGCTACCAAGGCTTTTCCAGTGCTTTTCTAGAGTGTAAGTTTGTAATGAGAAATACAATTAAAATCACAAAAATTCATCTATTAATGAATTATCAGACCAGACTTAGTCTAACCTTTTGTATGGCATAAGATTGCATACAGTTACTCTTAATTTGAACTCTGTAACTTGTGCTTGTCAACAGTCTAGTTTTCAGAAGTTTGTCTTGCATAATGCAGTTACAAATCTTATCTAAGAATGGAAAGTTCTTATTAGATGCTCTGCTTGCAAAGAATTTTGAATGGCTTCTTAAAGTCTCCATCTCAGTAACTGAAAATCTTTTATTCTGAATGTCTTTTTATGTAATAAATCAATGTTAGAAAGAGAAATTGCTGCGTTCTGCTAAGGAACCTCTAAGACATGCACAGCACTCTGGTGACCAGACATAAATAAACAAAAAATTAAATTATCTCTACTTAAACTACTAATAAACCTACTGCTTAAAAACATGTGGTTTAGTGGTTTCTATGGCACAGGTTTTTGTTAGTTTTCTTTTTTGAGTACATTGGCAAATTATATCAATGTTTCACTTGAGCAAGCTAATTTAGTTGTAGTTTAAACACATAAAGGTCTTTTACACGTATTTCAGCTATTTTGTCCAGTAGTAGTAATGTCTGAATATACCAGATAAATTCTGCTGTATTTGAGAAGTTGCAACTGTTTTAAGAACAAACACGGGACCTTCTTTAAATTGAGATTACTATCTTTTTAAACTTGTATTTTTGAGGGAAGTTAATTTAAAAAGTTGGCAGTCTGTAAATCAGATGTAAAAGTTCTAATCCACAGATGAATCTAATAGCTTTTTACCAAAAGGGATGAATTTCAAGAACAGTACCAGATATAAAACATTTTATGATTTGGGATTAGGTCCAAAGATGACCGGAGTCTCTCTTATATTTCTGTTTCCTCAAAGGTAAAACTTGACTGCCATTATCCATAAAAATGAAATTTTAATCCAATGTATTAATAGCTTCAGGACGAGTAATTCTTTTTAACTTCCTAGACCCTGTGGTTATAATCTTGTAACAACAATTTGCAAAACCTTGGAACATCAAAATTCTATCCCCATTCTGGCCTTGAACACATGCTGTCTTTTTAAACAGAAACTGAGTCCTAAATTCAGGTTATTGACCCATATTTTGAGACAGACTTCAGCTTGATTGTGTGCTTTAACCACATTTGCTTAAAATTCCCACAGCTTTTAAATAGGTGTTTACCAGTTGCGCTGACTGTAGTGTCATCTACATCTCTTAAGTAAACTGTACAGGGATACATTCTTGTTATTAAAGTACATAGTTTTTACCTCTATATGTCACAAACTTTGCAATACAGTATAGTTATATTGAAAAAAGTGGGAGCTGATACTATTCATCTTTCTCTAGGCTTTTTAGATGAAAGTCCGATTAAAACCTCAGCACAACCTGTTGGAGCAACCCTTACAAAATGGCATGGGAAGTTCTGTTAATGAGTGCTTGCTGATCACCTCAAGAGGAAACAGGTGAAAGTGAAAGGGTTTTGCACCATATTATTTTGCATGCTGCTGTCAGAACTCTCTGATAGTCGACATGCTAGCTCAAAACATTTTCTTCTGGCTTTCCTGGACCACAGGGGTTCTAGTTCAAATGGTATCTGGAAAATAGATGAGCTATTTAAAATTGTAGAATGAACAATTCCACAACACTCTGAATCAGGCACTGAGGTACTGAAAAAAGAATTCAGGAAACAGATTGTGGCAAATGGTCTCCATATACTTTAGGTGACATATAATTCCCACAAGACTGGATAAAGAATCTTTTAGATCTGTTTTGCTAGTTCTTATCTAATACAGATCATGAGCACTATTTTTCAGTAATAATGTAATTGTAGGATAAAAATTGAGGTCTTAGTCTTACCATTTAAATAATAATTAAAGAACATGGAGTTTTTTTAGTGTACTGCAATTTCTAGGTCATAGGAATAATAATAAAAAGTCTGATTTAAGGAAAATGCTAAGGATCCTGAAAGCTGGTGCAATGGAAAAATGCTAGCTCTGCAGCTGGCACACAGCAAAGATGTTCTTCTCCAGATAACAGAACAAATGTCTACAGAGACTACAATAGATAGAAAAAAACATCTGTGGATGCCTTCCATGTCTTTTTGTTACAAAGAGAGGATGTGTGGAGTGAAGGTAATCCAGAGATCCATACCGGTAAATTTACTGGAAGGAAATTTGTAGAAGAATATCTGTGATTGAAATTTTAAGTGGAAAGACTGAAAAAGAGTAAGTAACTTTTCCTATGAAAACTTCCTAGTCATTTAGAATTTGAAAACTAATCTAAGCAGATGGAGTGCAAATTCTAAGTAAAATAAACGAACACATGCACAAGTATCTATGCATTGTTCTCATCCTGGCTCTGTAGCATGCACAATTTGCAGTTGCATTTTTTCGCAGTTAAGTCTATAATTTTAATTTCATGGTTAATGTTAACTTAAGAGAACTTCAAACATTAATATTGCTTAAGGGAAAAAAGGATAAAAAAAGTGCAAGAAGTATTTTATGACTGATCATGGTAAAACAGTGACTAAGTGCTAGTCTGCAACTTGACTTACTGGGTGTAATATGTGAGTGGCACACACCACTTTGCTTAAAGAGCATCACAAAATACACTAAATAATTTGCAACTATGAACTCTTCATTTCTTCATTCAGCATAAAACTCTCACTAAAATATCTATTTTAAAATGTTTTAGGAGAAAATTTGTGTTAATTTTTCTCTCAAGTTTTCAGGTAACATCTCTTACTTGCCTCTCCCTTACGATTATAGGCAACAGGTACTCTTCTGCATTATTTGTTGTAGAAGAGTTCACAATATAAACTATTTGTGCCTTTTTATTACCTTGTACCGAACATATGTCTCAACTATCCATTCTACCTTATACTGAACATCTCAGGTATCCATTCTCTCCCTTGTTAGTTTTACATCACTTTGCTTTCCTGATTCAGTCAATACCTAATTCAGTTTGAACTAAGGACAGGCTCTCAATCAAAACACATACTGAAATCTAGCATGACTGCAATGCTATCAATCATAAACAAACATATACTTATGAAAACAATCATAGAAGTAAAAAAGCCTCACATTGAATAAATATGCAACAGTTTATTGTCTGCTTTTTTATATCTACATTTGTGATAGGTGGATTCCTGCCTGCAGTTAGGCACCCACACAGCTGCTTGCTCACTCTCCGCTCCTGCAGGATGGGGAAAATGGGGAAGGAAGATAGTACAGCAGCCCTCTTGTTAGAGGGTAGAAACAAGCCAAGACACAGACTTCCTGTTTATCACAACATAAGAAGGGTCCTGGTTTATTCCTCTTTACAGCTTAGCCATCCTGACTCCAACTATTCACTGACTCTGGCTGCAACAAGCTGCTACTGTAGGTTTCCCTTGCAGCTTCTGACTGCTGGTTATTTCCTGCTAAACTATGACTGCATGTACTGGTTTGCAGACTCTGATTGCAGGCTTTTACCCAGCTAGACTATGACAGAAGGTTCCAGCAACAGGCTCTAACTGCAGACCCAGACTGACCTCACAACAATGATTCTCTCCCCAGGATCCCACTTCATGAGTCTCTGCTTAATGAGTCTTAAAGTTCCTCCTCCATGATGATCCTCCCCTTACCAGCTAACCCCCTCTTTTATCACACTTGTCTTTATTGGCTGTAGCTGTGACTCATCAGGGGTGAGGCTGAATTGGGTAATTAACACAGCTGTTACTTATCAGGGGCAAGGTCACCTGTATTCCCTTGTCCTACGGGAAGAAGCCTCATGGACTAAGAAACACTATTCAATAAGGGAAGAAAAAGTTGAGTATGCAAGCAAAGAGGTAATTTATTCACTGCACCCCATTGGCAGACTTCTCACTTGTGGGGCAGAGTGGAAAAACAAAAAAAACTCCTTTGATGTTATGCAAGTGTTGCTCAGCAAGAGCAAAAATACTGGTGTGTTATCAACACTATTTTAGTCACAAATCCAAACCATAGCACCACACGGGCTATAATAAAGGAAATTAACTTCATCACAGCCAGATCCAGTATAACACATTTTATTTCTTAGATTTGCATTGTGATTAAATCTGTAATCTTTTCTTCAAGCTAGGCAAAGACACACCACAGTAAATTCCCTCTGTCTGGCAGTAGGATAAGTCTGTTATTGAAAGATTGGTTCTAAGGTTGTAGTTTGAATCACAAGAAGAATCTGGATAACTAGATTTTAAATCATGAAGTTATGAAAGTCTTTTTCCATCCCACTTGTTTTCCCTTTGTACCTACCCCCAGAGTTACCCCATACAGAAAGCAATAACTTACTGTCATTACTGTTATTATCCTGAGAAATATAAATCCTGTAATTGCTTTCATCTATGTGGTTGGTCTGTCAATTTGGTCTGATGATGCTTGCAGCATCCTGTATTAAATATTTTAAAGCTGTATTGAACCAAATACATCAAAATTTAAAGGTATTATCTTAATTTCTCTGTAAATGTAAACACTTAACTCTAACATAGGCTTTATCAAGAATGTGCAAGTCTTAGCTTCTGTTTCAACCCTTATCAGATCCATTTTTATTTCTCTATTTTTCTAAGAAAGAAAGTGGTTAGCAGATGCTAAGTGTCTTAACACTGCTTACTTTGGAGCTGTTTGAGTAGTTCCATCCTCCAGGAAGTTGAGAAAATTTCAGTGTGTTTTACATATTACCTATATGTACTTATATCCAAATCTGACTTGATCAAGTTTCATTTCACTGTTATTGAATCTGTACAAGAACAAATCCATCACAGACTACTTTAGTATTCTGCTTCATCATTCTATGCCATTATCAAATAATGAAACCTTATCCTTTAAAAAACCCTGTTTTTTGTATGAGGCTTATAGTCCTATGGGAATAATGTTGCCTGTTATAAGAAAATGTATAGGACTAACAAACCTGGGATCCTATTTCATCCCTTGATTGAACTCTTTATCCTCCTTTAGAAACAGTATCCCCTTGTATATTGCTTCTGTCCTTACTCCAGCCTGATTTCATCCGATTTACCCTTTCAGCCACTTCTCTCTTCCCATCCTTCTTACCTAACAAGTCAGAATTTACCTTCTAAAATTCTGAGCCTTTCGCAATGTAGCCTTGCTCTCCTTTGCTCCTGTGGCCTGCCATAAGGTTCAGACACTGCTTTTCCTGAATGTCACCCAGATTTCTCTCAAATTCTTGTAGCCTGTCTGATAGGCTATGCCTATACTGCTAAGATGGGAGCCAGGGATTCCCTTACCACTATGGAATGCTTGCAAAAAAAAAAACTAGTTGAGCCAAGATTGAGGATAGAAGAGTTCTAAGCATTCTTAGAATTATCTAGTCAGTACAAACACTACTGCCTTTCTGCCTTGCTAGAAATGGAAATACGTTATTAACCAGGATGCAATTTCATTTGCAAATGTACTAAAAATGGACAGTGATTTGATCAATTATATCTTTCAAAAGCTTGCTAAAGAAAGTAGGTTCAATTTGATGCATGGTGCATGAAAGCATGGTCTCAAGAATTTTCCTAGTCAGCTATTAATTTGCCTATCTTATAGTTCTAAATATTTGGAGAAAAGTAGTGATGAACTCAGTTACTGAATGAAAATTTGGCACAAATGAAAAATATTAATTTCTACCTTCTGTATCTAAAAGGTGCTATTAGGTCTATTTCAGATCAATGCAGGCCTTGAAGATTTATTTGGAAACACTGGGAAAAAGCAACATGAATGAGATCTTCAGTCTAATAATCTTAGTGCTATCCAAAAATATCAAGTTATTAACCTTTATAACAGCAATACAGTATCTCATACATAAGCACATTACAGTGTCCCCTGTCATGTGTGGCACAGTGCTCCCCTGGCGAAAGTGTCACAAAAATATAGAAATTTCCTATTAGAAGGAAAGTATCTTTGAAATTCCTCAAAGGAAAAACTGAAATCATCCTGCAGAGCTCTCTATGAAGTAGTTCCAGACTTCCTACAGAAGATAGCAGCTATAAAGAAGTGTAAGTGTAACACTGCCCTTTTAGCTGGAGTTACTAGATGAGATATCAGATGAAAAGCCACTGCAGTTCCTCTGAAATTCCTAGTCTAAGAATTCAACGTCAAGAGATTACATTAAGTCATAGAAAATGTAACACTAGCAAATGTGTAAAATATTAATGGAAATAGCCACAAAATTGCACATAAAACAATGTGGTTATAAAAGATGTTAGAAACACTATTCATTATGATTTAATATTGCAGAGCTCATAGAGATATTTCAAAGACTGGTCGATTTAGGATGATACTGTTCCCCAGATAACGGCTTTCCACATTATATCTTATTTAATTCATATACAAAATCCCCAAAACAATAAAACTTAAGTGTCTCAAAAGACATTTAAAGGTGAGCTTTCAAAATTTAAACTTTTTCTTTTCATTAAGTTTAATATCTTAATGGTTTAATATCTAAATTGTACAAGCTGAAAATGTGCACTTATTTTCTTAGCATTTATTAAAGACTCCTGTATCAGAGAATCACATATTTTTTCTTCAGGTGGATATCTAGAATTTTGAGACTTACCAGCTCATAATGCAGCCTGCTTAATTGGGGTACAGATGTGCTTATGTGTCCAACTGTGAGTCTGTATGCTCTTCTTCATTGTGGTTTGAACCAAAAAATCCTTGATGGTAACATAATGTATAAATTTATATATATCTGCTAGTGGTTTGAGCAGTGCATAGGGCACTTCTTTTTTGTTAGTTACAGGGCTCATGATGTACTTGTTAAAGCAACACTAGGAAAGAAAATAATTTTTAAATGCAAGATTCCTTTTAGTGCTTTATAAGTACAGTATGCTCATTATTTCATGAAACACTGTACATGGAAATTTTTCTATACATCAGTATAGAAGCATTATGTCAAAAATCAATTTGCAAACACACAACATATCAGGGGGCAAGGGAAAGAAAAAAGAAAAAAATACTTGTATAGATTAAAAATAACATTAGGGAAATATGAAGTACATATTTTTTAAAACAATATATTTTTTCATTGAAAAAATTAGATTGCAATCTGGAACGTAGAATTGTTAAAATTCAGTAAGTTGCAAATTTACACCATTTATTGATCACACACCGTTTCCATCACTGCATCAGATGAAGTATACAACCCACAGAATTATTAAGTGGTATGTTTCCACACAATCAAATACTTTAAGCTGTCAGGGAGTGAATATTAATAGTAATAATAGTAATAGTAGTAATAATAATAATAGTAAATTTTCTTTCTAAAGCCAGCTGTTCTGATTCTTATTTCCTTCAGATGAATAGACAAGGTCATTCATCCACAGCATCCCTAGTTATGAAATCAAGCATGGGCAGGTATACCTGTGCTTGGTTTTGTACCTAAATCACATGAGCCAGAATTTGTCAGTCTTTAGCATCACTGTTGAGGGACAGCAAGTCATGCCTATAACTTCTGAAAGTGCTGCAGAAAGAACCACTACGGTCTTTATACTCAGGTAAGCCTGGAAGCTGAGAAATATTTGCAAATACCATGGACTTTTTCTTTCCAATGTATCATTCTTAGTCCTTAGCAATAGATAAAATTATCATTAATATTTCCAATAAAAATAGAACAGTTTGGGCTGGAAAGAGCCTTTAAAGATCTTCAAGTCCAAACCCTTGCAGTGATCAGGGACATCTTCAACTAGATCAGGTTGCTCAGAGATCCATCCAACCTGGCCGTGAACACTCATAGGCAGTCACTACTTCTTTGGCCAACTTCTTCCAATGTCTTGCTATCCTCAGATTAAAGAATTTTTCCCTAACATCTCATCTAAAACTTTTCTCTTTCAGTTAAAAAAAAATCTTTCTTGTAACTACCTGCTCTTGTAAAAAGTCCCTCTCCATCTTTCTTGTAGGATCCCCTCAGTTACTGGAAGGCCACATGATGAAGCCTTCTCTTCTCCAGACTGAATAATCCTAATTCTCCCAGCCTTCCTTCAAAGGAGACATTCCATCCCCCTAATCACAGAATATTCTGGGTTGGAAGGACCCCACAAGGATCACTGAGTCTAACTCTTAAGTGAACAGCCTGACCAGTGATCAAACCCATCACCTAGACATAATTAGCACCACGCTCTAACTATCTGAGCTAATCTCAGGGTCAGTCCCTCCTCTAGACTCACAACAGATCCATGTCCTTCCTGTGCAGAAACCCCAGAGCTGGATGCAGCGCTGCAGGTGGGGTCTTACCAGAGGGGAACAGAGGAGCAGAATCCTCTCCCTGGCCCTGCTGCCCATGCTGCTTTGGATGCAGCCCAGGACACATTTGGGTTTCTGGGCTGTGAGTGCCTATGGCTGGGTCATGTCCAGCCCCTCATCCAGCAGCACCCCCAAGTCCTTCTCAGCAGGGCTGCTCTCCATCTGTTGATCCCCAGCCTGTGTTAATACCAGGGTTATTAACCTTGTGCTTGGTCTTATTAAACTGTATGAGATTCCCCCCACCATGCACCCACTTCTCAAGCTTGTCCAGGTCCCTCAGATGGCATCTTCTCCTTCAGGTGTATCAACAGAACCACTCAGCTGTGTGTCATCTTCAAATTTGCTGAGGGTGCACTCGATCCCTCTATGTCATTAGTGAAGATATTAAATAACACTGGTCCCAATATGGATCAGGCCCTGAGGAATACCACTTGTCACTTGTCACTGAAAGATTTATTTTATTTTATTTTATTTTATTTTATTTTATTTTATTTTATTTTATTTTATTTTATTTTATTTTATTTTATTTTATTTTATTTCATTTTAGTGTAAATTAAAGGTTTAGTGTAACTTAGTTCACTTTTATTCACATTTGTTTTTGCTTATTATTGTTTCTCTCTTTATTTGGTATAGAATATTCATTCCTCTAATTTTTATTTCAGTAATTTTCCTTAGAAATTTCATTTGCATGAAAAGAAATAAAAAATTACTTTTGATCCAATATCTTGTACTAAATTATCTGTCATGGGTTCCCTTTGTTTCCCCATTCACTTGGATTTCTTCTTCACTTGAATTTTTTCCCCCAAGATTTCTTCGTTTTGCCTGAAGCATGTCCTTGTTTTCAATGTCTGCTATGTAACTCGTAAGTCCCTCAACACAGTGGGACAGGCCTGGGAATCTGATGCTGTGTTTACTGCATGAACAACAACTTAATTAAGTCGTGCTTTAGAAATATCATCAGTGCTTTGTTGCTACTATTGCACTTGGGCGTGTATCACATTGTTCTGATAAATGTATTGGGAGAATTGCTTTGTAGTTCGTCTTGTTTCTGTAACATTAGTGGCTAAGGACCCTGGAACAAATTGTTTCTATTGCACAACTGAGGATAATGCTCTCAGTTCCAAAAATGAGCACAAAAGATTCAGGACGGGGACCAAAATTTTTCAAGGCAGTATATAATTAGAATCAGAATTACATCTGCATCACTTTCACTGATATATCATATGAATGACAGAGGAGATTTTTTTTTTCCTCCTTGCTTTAATAATACAGAAAAACCAGAATAAAATTCCTTCTTCCATTCCTGTTTACATGCATAGCTAGGGGAAGCAGGAAAACAGAGAATAAAATACTTCATTATGCATTATATGGAACCTGGGCAAGCCTGTTCAATTCAATTGCCTTGCATGCTGTGTGGTATATTCAGTTGCATCACACAGGTGTAAATTAAACCAGTTGGGCCCAATTCTCCATCAGTTTTCAACAAGTATAATAGTTTGTACCTTTGTGAAATAAGTCAAAGGTGAATGTGAACTAACATAAAAAAGACATTTTCACAATTAATGTCCTCACATAATGTGGGCAGACCACAGTGCTAGGAGGAGCAAAGTGTCAGAGGCTTAGAAAAGAAAGCCTGAAACTTATGTTCAGAGATTACTTAAATTTCATAAAAAGTTATAATGCAATAACTTAATAATTATATGGAAAATTCGTGGAATTTGGAAATGAGGATGAACAAAAACATATTCCCAGCACTGTAGCAATTACTAACAATATAGATATTAATAAAAGGTTTCATGAAGTAGAGTTTAGACTAGCTTTTACCTTCAGAATTAGTTTTGCACGGCTCATATCTCTTCATATAAAATTAAATAAATTGTCTTAAATGTCTGCTTAAAATTGCTGCTCTAAAGTCTCATTATGCATTTTCTGGTTCTTTATATGTTATTGTTCTAGTTGGAATATTAGGCTCACAGAATCACAGAATCACACAAGGTTTTAAGTTGGAAGGGCCCTTTAGAGATCACCTAATCCTAGCTCTCTGCTAATAAGAAGGGACATCTTTCATTGGACCAGTTTTCTCAGTCACCCAAGCTGACTTTGAATATGGCCAGTGACAGGGCATGCACAACTTCCTTGGACAACCAATTCTAGTGTGTCATCATACTCATTATAAAAAGTTTCTTTCTTATATCCAATCTAAAGCTATCTACTTCCCCTTTGAAATCATTACCTTGTCCTGTCACTACAGACATGTCACTACAGTATAAAGTGTCTCTGTATCTGTTTCCATAAACCCCTATGTATTTTCTTTTTTTCTTTCTGTGTCTGTAAACCCAGAATGTTTTCTGAAAAAAACAGGGACAGAAACACTTAAAAAAGGTGTAGTCAGGGGCAAAATAAGGCCCTCCAGTGCACCTCTCTGGCTGAGCTACGCACCTGATCTCTGCAGTCTGTCCCACTTTATTACATCATTTCTTAATGACCTCTGCATAATCTCATTGTCATCCTATAGGTGCCAGTGCTTCAAGGACTCTGTGCCAGCCACTGGAGGAACTGGCATGAGGGGAATTGGTGCCAGCTGCTGGACTCAGAGTGGGGCTGTGAGCACCCCTGGCCCTTGATGCCTGCTTCTGGAGCCAGGCAGGTCTTGGCATCAGCTACAGGAACCAGTAGCAACTTTAATCTCCAGTCACTGGGGCAGGGGTGGTACCAGTGCTTGGAGAAATCACAAACGTGTGTGTTTGTGAAGCTGGAGAATGTGGTGTGTGTGCCACACTTAGTGAACTGCAACCTCTGCCAGACCAAGAAGAGGAGGAGACATAGCCATCTGTGTGACTCCTGAATGTGAAGGCTGCTGGGGCTAGTGCCTTGTCTGTGGACATCTGTGTAGCCACAGCTGTGGCTGTGTCCTTGTCCATTGTGTGTGTCCGTATCTCCATGTGTGTACATCTGTGGTGGTGCATACACTTGCTCCCATTCTTTGGACCACTCCATGATGTCAGAAATTCCTGTCAGCCATTGGCCTGTGTGCAATGAGCTGGACAGTGAAGTGTCCTTTGACAGTACCAGGAACTCTCTCACGGCTAAAGTGGGGCTGGAGTTTCCATAACAGAGACTTCTGCTGCCTGACCAAAGAGGAGAACGAGAAATCATCACTCATCCCCTGATGGTGTTGGAAGATTACTTTCCTGAATTGTAGCCCGAGAGGAGTGATTCCATCGTTACTGGACTTTTGAAAAATTCCTGTAGTCACTTACTAGGATTTTGGTCAGAACAGAAATTGACAACCATCTTGAGACCCTATAAATTATGGTCCTGAGTGAGGTTATTTGAGCTCTCCTGGACAGAATCAGGCTGCTTCCATTGCCTCCTTCTGAGCAGTACACAACCGAATTCTCAGGTTTGCAAGTTTTAGAGGACTATCACTAAAAGTTAATGATGTTGCCTTGACTGATACACCCACTCCTTAGGGCTCAAGGTCCATTCATTGAGAAATGCAGAGACATTAAATGTATTTCACTAAACTTGGGGGAAATTTTTAACAGGTATACCTTGGTAGTTTTATGTATAATCATCTTTGTGTGTGCACATAGAATTAAACACCCTATAGCATACATAGCATGAATGTTGCCCTCTTGAATCTACAATTAGGTTACTGCTGTAATTGTATTAAATATTATGGAATCAGTTTGTAAATGTTAAATTAGTCAATGATTAATACAGCCAGATGGAAGTGTTGTCTTCTTTATATAACCATGTTTTCATCAGCAAATTAAAGTTATATTTTCTTTGCTCATTTTTCTCCCCAGTTTCTTCTTGCCAGTGCTTCAACCTCGACAGCAAAGACAGAGAAATGTTTTGTCAAGAGTGCTTGTGAACCTACATTCAGTACAAATACCTGAGGAACAAGAACTGCAATCAGCTTCAAGGCGAAGCTGTGGAGAGGGCCCCAAACCTTTCTTATATTAGTGAGAAACTACGAAGATCACTATAAAAAGTACTACTTAGTTAAGAGAGTAACTACAAGATGATTTTCTCCTCTCTATTGATCCTACATTTCTTCCTATGCTGGGATCTACATTTTGTAAAAGTTCTATTATTTCTCTGTTACTCTGCAAAAGGATAGATGAAATTGCTGTACACAGAATATTTAGCTGGTGAAAATCTGACAAGTGATGACAAGAATAACTCTAAAGTTCCCACTCTTTAGTATCTAAAGATAGGTGCTCTGATTTCAAGAAGCAGAGTTTTCTAGGTGTGATAGCTCCCAAGGATCCATTTAAAAAGGATAAAAAGTAATCATGTTATTTGTCCAATGTCTCAATGAGTAAATGTACAATAGTCCTATTACTACAGACTAATTTAAACTCTGCCACAGAGGTAGCATTTTTGTTACCAGACAAAGAATTAATAATTGAAATCTTGGGGGTCTCATTGTCTTGAAGGTTACCATGTCAGACAGACATTGCAATACATTATGAATATATTGCATCCATTCTTTGATAGTAGCCATTATTCCTTAAGGTGCAACATTTGTATTTAAGGTTGACTAGCACTAGACTATCTTTCAAACTGACTTTTAACAGGGGAACTGTGTTTAGGGAACTTGGGGCCCCTGCAATTTATATTTCCTTTATGATTCCTGCAATTGTTTCCCTGAAAGGCTTAAATATTCTACAGTCTGTCAGCATAATAAGCATACGTATCCACCACAGCTATATGACCAGAACCCATGTGTACAGAATGGCATGCCAAAAAGGAATTTTTATATTAACAAATTTGAACAATTTCTCTTTGTAATATTAGTTTAACCAACAAGATATTTGGTTTCAATGTCTCAGACTCCAAAAAGCCTGTAGCAAAATTATAAAGTGTAGTTCATGTCTGAATTTATTATATAGATTATGATACAGCTATTTTTTTACTAAAAACATGATATAAAATATTAAAGTATTTAAACCATATAATGCTAAATGTTATTTTTTGCTTTTCTTCAATAGAATTTTTTTTTGCTGTAGAAACATCCACAATGTCCTTAAGAACAGCTTAATTCTTCCATGGCTTGGATTTATTTCATGTAACTTACAATGTGTGCACTGTAGAAGTCTCTGTGAGAGCTGGTATCACTGCCATCCTCTTTTGCTTAGTGAAGGAAAATAGCCATGTATATGTTGCATTACATTTTATTTGGTTCAAACCTCTAAATCAGGTACACAATGTAAGAGTACCTATTTCTCTTTATTGACTACAATGGGAGACTAACTCCACAGAGTAATTTAGAATGGTGTATAAATGCTTGTATTTTTTTTTTATCCTATGAAGTACCTACCTTGTAAAAAAACATTATATGCACATATCCTGTATTTGCAATGCCAAGTCTCCAGAGAATTGGCAATTGTCTCAATATGTGCCATGTAAAGTCTTGAGTTGCAGTAAATAGTTTTAGGCACCATAGGTAATAATAATGTAGTTATAAGTAGCACTAATACTAAAATAAATAGGTATGGAAAAACATTCCCTCCCAAAATATATACTGGAATAAAGGGTCAAGGAAAAAAAAGCCTAAATATATTAAGATAACAAATTGTCTGAAGTTCTCATTGATAGGAGTGCATAACACTATTAGATGGATTTATGGAAATAGGTAAATGACACACCAGAGTTAAAAAAAGAAAAGATGGAGCAAGCTTATTGATCATGGGGCTGAAAAACACTTGTTAGGATGTTCTGTTAAAAAAAATGTATTTCTGTAACATTAAGTCTGTATTTCTTTAGGAGACTGAATTTCATGTCAACAAGCCTATAGGGCATTTCTGTAAATCAACAGACTCTAAAAAGAAATGTAGTTTTGAAAATTGTGTCATTGTTTTGTCTTTCAGACTGATCCTCATTTCAGCTTTATATTTGGCCAAAAGCATGAAAATAATTCTTTCAAATTGGAGAATTGCATCCTTTTAAAGAATGTTAGGTAACTATTTTTTGGAGTTTCTTATGACCTAAATGGTCATGTTAGAGGCTTATGCTTCTTTGAAGCACAAAACCAGAATTTTCTTAGCTTTGTTTCATACTATGCAAATAATATGCACCCATTTTTCATCATTAGTATTAATTCATTTCACAGGTACTATAATAGCAGTAGACTAAAATATTGCACTATCAGCACTTAAAAAGTTGTGTTTCAATAAAACAAATGTTAACAGTAATTTTGCAAAGGTAATATTTTTTATCTATATTTCCAGTTTGAAGGATTATTCAAAATATTTTATTCATATTGTCATTAAGATTTACCAGAAAACAGCCCTTATTAATTGTGGTATTAACCTTGTGAGGGTAATTTCTTCCTTTTACACCTCCTGATTTGTGGACCCTGAAAAATTTTAATTTGTTGCACATAGTGTAGTGCTATTAGCACCATAGGGTATTCTGAAGTATTAGTTGTTACACTGTAGCAATTACTAAAATTTTGTGATGATTTTTTTTTCCTATTTTTTTAAGCTGTCTGGACAGATCTCATGGATGTATTCAAATATACACCAGGGAATGCTTGCAAAGCTTTTATGGTTTGCTTTAAGCAGCTACACAATTTTTAGTTTTGAGAGAGAGCTTTGCCCTGAAGGATAAATCCTTTAGAGCTAAGAGAAAAGGGAACACAAGGAGTCAGGGGAAAAAAAAAAGTTTTGCAAAGATAGGGAATGATTAGTACAAAGGAAGGAGGAGGAGACATCTGTTGATAAAATGATTTTTAGAGATAATTAAGTGCATTCATCCAGAAATAACAAACACTAGACATCGTTTGCAGGCACACATTACTTTCTTGAAAACAAGATAGAATTAAACAGAACCTAAAAAATAATCAGCAGCTTGGGGGCACTCAAAACTCTGTCTGGGACATGACCTTCCAGCTTTTGCACAACCTTTAATGCGATAGTAGTAGCAACCAGGTAGCAACCAGCTGAAAGCTAGATTAACAGGGTATAAACATAGGTATAGGAAGCTGAAATGAAACAATACTTTTTCAAAATATTGATCAACTTTTAATTTCATAAGTAATCAATCAATATCCACAAACAATACCACACAGTTTCATTTATTTCATGCAATTCTCACCTCAAGAACTTCACATCTGTTTTTAAAAATGTTAGGTATTTTTATAAATATTTCATCCTGCTGAGAAGCTTATGATACTTTGTCAAATATGACAGATATATGGAGAAGAACTCAAGGACAAAATACGCTGTGATTCAGAGGAGTGGTGTTCTGTGAACTATTGTTAGGGCTACTATATAGTTTAAGGAGCAAAGAATAAACAGAAAGACATTAATGTGACATTTATACCACCTTAATAATTTCTACCTGGATGCATTTGATACTTTTTTTACACTGTGACTACAAACTGACAAAAAAATAGTTCTTTCTTCAAGAGAAAGTCCTTCTGGTACGAGTGGTCTTTGGGAGTTCATATTTCAGACTTATCACTTGGAACCTACTTCCCAAGGACTTGAGATATTTGAAATAGTTACTGTTGTAACCAAGTTTCACCCTGCAGAAAAAACACACCAGAAATTTTCACCTTTGCTTTTCATTCCTGTCCTTCTGTATACTTATTTATGCTTCTCTAAGTCTTTGACTCTGGGCTTCATCTTCTGTTTCTGTTGGTTGCACAGAGAGCACCAAGAAGAAACTGGAAATATGCACACACACTAAACTGATGAATGCATTTATACATTTATATGTAGCTAAAATTTTATCTCTATACCTTATACATTTTCTATATGCAAAGCTAGTTTGGGATTGAGTTCTATGAAGTAAGACATTGTTTTGTTTTAAATAGAATGTATTCATGGATTTGACCAAGAAACACTCTTGGGGAATGAGTTTCACCCTAGCCAAGTAGCTACTGACTTTTTCCCAGCTGGTGTTTTATGAGAAAATGTGATGAGTTGACCTTGACTGGCTGCTAGATGCCCAACAAGCAGCTTTATCAATCCTACTCCATCAATAGGACAGAGAGAAAATAAGATAAAAACTTGTTGAGATAAGGACAGGGAGATCTCTGCTCTGGCACCTGGAACACTTCCTCACCCTCTGTCTTCAGTGACCTTGTTCTCACATGTTCTCACACCTCTCTCCCAGCTGCTGGTATGCAGTGCTTTTCACCATTTCTTAAATATGTTATGGCAAAGGTACTATAACATCAGATTTGGCCAGCAGCAATTCCATCTTGGAGCCAGCTGGAGCTGAGTATGGAACATGGAAGCAGTTTGTGGTGTCTTCTCACCAGAAACCACCCTTGTAGCCTATCCACCTGCTACCAAAACCTTGCCACAAAAACCAAATACAAAAAGAAAAAAGGCACAGATTGCAATGAGCAGATGAACTTATGAGACAGGTCACTCCTGATATTAGACACAACTAAGACTTGCAGAATCAGCAGCAACCCATGCAGACACTGTTTAGCAAGGCTGAAGGAATTGTCATACCATAAGCAGTAAGCTACAGAGAAACTTTTCTCACGCAGTTAGATTGGCCAGAATCATATCAGGGTTTTATTTATTTGTTTGCTTAACTTCCCCAAAAGTTTCTGAAAAACAGGAAGTAAATGTAGTACTGATAAGGAAGCTGCCACTATTGCTACAAGAAGCTACAGAAAATCCAAGAAGGCTTTCCCATGCCTATCGTCTGCATCCAAAAGACTTGAGGAGTAAGAACTATGGCAGGAAAGTGTTGGCACTCCACACATTACTAAGTACTCTAATAGGTTCCAGGTTTGCAGCCCCTGAGCTTCATAAGTAGACTTAAAATAGGCCATATGCTAAATAGTATGAGCTAATTCTTTGACTAAACCAGTTTTTAAATGGACCAAAAGGTTTTTCTATCTCTTAACTGTAAGAAATATGACTGATCCTATTCCCAAAACCTAAACATTTCTGTGTGCATACATGGTTATTTTACGTAGTGTGGTAGATAGCTTTTGTATTCCCTTTAAACACATACAGTGTACTGTTTTTTTCCTTACCTATTGAAGACAATCAACCAATATCATAACTAAACCAGTATGTTACCATAATCTTAACTGATTAAAAAGGATCAGAATGAGATTGCAAATAGATTAACAGAATTAACAAAAGTATCTAAAATAGGATAAAACCTTTATTTTCTCAGATTTCAGGAATGAATTATTCATTTTCAAACAGCAGGCCTTTGTACAAACTCAGTAAAAAGATGGAAGACAACTAAGAGGCTTTTATTTTATATTTTCATATTCTGTTTTTCTACTACACCTGTTGTCCTGCAATTTTTACTCACTTCATTTGTGAGGTAATTTAAGGACACACAAAAATCATCTTCCCTGTTTCATAGAGATGAATTTATTTTCTTTTTGACTGAATATGACCAAATTTCATATGTGACGTGAAATGTGGTTGGTTTTGTGATTTTCAAGTATTGATACATGTCAATGTGTGTGTCATGTATTTATGCATTTTCTGCTCAGACAATGATTACAAATTTATTAAATTAATATGTGTTCATGTTTATTTACATTAGTTCCTTCGGTTAATGAAATACTACTGTAGGTAGAACATAGAACTTCTAATTTAGGTGCACTCTTGTAGTAAAAATTTAGATGCCTGAAAGAATAGGAGTAATTAAATTCCCTACAGAAGTAGTGAAAATTATATTCTGAATAAAAGCTGATAAGAAATGATAGGTGATAAGAATGTTCCCCTGCCTGAATCAGTTTTTCTCATCACCGTCAGAGGATAAGACTTAATCAAAGGCGATATTTCTTTCTAATAGAAAAAAAACAAAACCAACAAACCCTAAATGGATTAAAACAGAAGCTGAAAATAGCACCTGAACCAACTATTTTTTATTGTAATCTCTACAAATCATTCCGTCACTCTGTGTGAGCCCTAACTGTTGTATAAAGTCAGCTTGCATTCCTCCTAACTCCATTACAAACCCATCCACAGCACAGTGACCTGTCTTCAAAAAATGTAAGATCTCCTACTGAGGATATCCCTCAGACTGGTTGTCACAGAAGTGTTCCAGGAGATGAAAGTTCGAAGTCATTCTATCTGACAGGGTCAAAAAAACAAGCTTACAAATTCCTACTTCATTCTTAAGCTATATCTCACCTATCAAATGAGACATGATGTTTACACACAAATTTGACAGTGTCAAATAAATGTAGGTTTTGGGGTTTCTTGGTGGTCTTGGATCATGCATCTGAGTTATATTTGAGTCCCAATGTGAAAAGAAGTACCTTTTCCCCAAAAACAAGCACTTGTAAACAGGCATAACAAATTAAACTGTCATTGGCAAGTGAGCACCCAGGCTAAGAGGAAGAGTAATAATGAATGTCAGAGTAAAGCAGTCCTAGAAAGTAGGTAAACCCAAATGCTGTGTAGCACCAAATTGTGACTGAATTCTAATTATTGGGTTGTTTTGGTTTTTTTTTGATTGAACTCCATGACAGAAACAATCATGTCCTCTTATTTGGAATTGCAAGACAATTTAAGCACTCCATATTTCTTACTTGATTCAGCCTTAACATATATTTGGGTTTGGCATCTCTAATATCTGTGTCATGAGTTCAAGAGATTAGAAGTGTTTTGGTTTTCAAATAGCCTTTTGTTTTTGTGCCTTTCACATCTGCACAGAATTGTCCCCTGTATTTATGCCTTGTCCTGTTTGACTTATATAGTGTCACAAATACAGCATTTCCCCAAAACAATTACAGTCTAATACATCAGATAGAAGACTTGGAAATTTCTGATTTTCGTATCAACTTTGACTTTTAATTTCATCATATTGTTTTCCTCCTTCTTATACAATTTTCCTGTGATCCTTTCCATTTCTATTTCTGGTATGTACCTCTTTGAGTGATAGCCAGGGGATTATCATACAGCTTTTTTGCTCTCTCTTAGCAAATCTGTGAATGCTAACATTCTTTTAATCTCTGCTTATCTTAAATCAATAAGATTTAATTTAAGCCAATTCCCTGGCTACTTTAGTTGCTTCATTCTCTTCAAGTCAATGTACTCCTGGTTAGGGGATGGCCAAATATGAATGCAGACTTGAATCTTATCACTATATATTTAAAGTAGATTTGTGAGATAGTTAGGTTCTGAATCAATGAACAAAGACTTCACAATGAAGCATCAGTCAAGATGATATATTAAGAAGTTTACTTTAGTTACTGAAAAAATTTGCATTTGCCTACAAAATAAGAAGAATCCATTTTTACTTAAGAACAGCAACTCAGAAGAGAAGCAGATAAATCAGACTTGATGTCTTCTAAATCCTGTAATCTACAGAGTTTGAGGGAGTATCTTATCTATAAACTTCAAGGATTTTCAAAAAAAGTCTAGGTCATATATTAGCAATCAAAACTACAGAAACGGGAGAAAACCACTAGAAATTGAATGAGCATTGCTATAGAAGGATTTTGGAAATGTTTCTGAACTTCAGCAGTTTATTAAATGGACCTAATTAAATAGCTCTCTTTTGTCACCACTGCATATAGTTCAAAAGATATGAGTAAGTTAGCTACTTCCCAACTTTTAATTCCATAAGAGGACATCTCACATCTCCAGAAATTCTAGTCCCATTCAAAAAGGAAAAATAACTGTTTAAATTTGTTTAATGAAAATATTTATATTTATAAACAAATTCTTCCAGAGTAGATGTAAATCTTATATATAGCTACTGTTCAGTTTCTATACCATATCAGTAATTGACATCTTTGAGAAGTGTTAAAATCAGGATTTACATCTCTTTTTCATACCTACACATAAAGAAACCTCTTTGCAAACCAATACTTTTTTTACAATATCAGACTAAACCTAGAAGCCTAGTAAATGGTTTTTACCATTTGGATCCCACAAACATGCATAGCATGTAAATACACACGACCATGCAAATGTATAGGCTGTATATAAATGTATGTAAACTACATCTGAAATATGTATGCATTTTGGTATACAAACTATATTTTATAGACATATCACTTACAAATTATATGCATATTTAATTGAATAGCATAAAAAAGAGATATTTTTCACTTTAAAAAATATTATGATGCAGGGACATACCTGTGACCAGTCTTCTAATGAATTTAATCTCATAAAACCCAAGCATTATTCATTTCAGCATAGTAAACGCCTTTTCTATAATGGATATGTAATTGGTACTAAATGAACTATGCTGATGGCTGTGCTTTGTTTGCTTACATATTTTTCAAAGGTGTGAAGAATAAAATCCACTCTTTTTGACCTTTTCCTTTGTTTAAGCCTGCTAATCAGTAATGCAAACCAATGACAATTAGTGCATTTTATCTTGTTTATTGTCAGGGTTTTATTTTCATTTTGGCTGAGACCACAGATTATTTCTGTGTCTACAACTGAATAGTCCTTACACAGTAAGAGCTTTGACTTAACACAGCCCTGGGCCAGATTGGATTCAATCACATGGAAAAGGGAAAATTTGTAGACCACTCTCAGTCCAAAATTATCAGAGTTCCACTCTTCCAGTTACTGGTTATAAAACCAGATTATTTTACTGCCATTTCTATAGACAAATAGAAGTGTTTTCAATCATTCAGCAAAAATGTTCACGTTTGTGAAACATTAGTGACATTTTTAATTGAAGCAATTGCTTTTTTTCAACCAGTTCTAGTGTTCAAATGAAGACATACTTTGTAGAACACACCTGATGCAGAAAACAAGCAGAAAGAACAGACACAAAAAACAAAATTAATTAAACCAAAATTAATGTTCCATCACAGTAACCATTTACAAAACAATTAGATAATTCATCCAAGATTTTGCAAATATTTCCTCTTCCTCCTAACAAGTATTTGAATATAGATCTTACTTTTCTGGTAATAAACATTAAAAATAAGCTGCATTTCTCTTAGTAATGCAGTCATGTGGTGCTTCCATATTTGATTACACTGTTTCACATTTAGTCTATCTCACATATTCCAGCTTCCTGTGTTTGTACACAACATCATGAAGAGACATAATGGAGGAGATTTTTTTTTCAAATGTATTTGCTTTCAGTTTGGATAAAAAACATTTATGCACAATCTCACCTTCTGAAAGACTATGGTAATGAAAAAAATAGAAAATACATTCAATTACTCTAATAAGTCTGCTGCCCAAGTCACTCCCTCTTTTGGTTTTGGGCATGTAGAACTCATACTGAGTCCCCAGGGAACATTGTGTGAGTAAAAGCTGAAAAAATAAGCTCTATGGTAATTGAAGTCAGTGGAAAGTTTTCTAATTATTTTACTTGAATTTAGATCAGGCCTTCAAGGGAGATGACCATTAGGTATTTTATCACTTAGCTTTCATGTACAGAGATATAAGCAGAGCCTTCAGTCCAAATGAGACATTCAGTTTCACTTGGTGATCCATGGAGGTATTTCTTGTTGCATTATCACAAAAATAGCTAACAGTTCAGATCACTTAACTGAGTAATGAAATATTTATTTTCTCAAAGCTGCCCATGACTAGAAACAAAAGCTTAATCATTAGTATCCTACAATCTAGTTAAATATGGTTAGCAAGCTATTGGAGCTGTGTTGCACCGAGTTTACTGGCTCCCATTTCATCACAGTCTTGCCATGTCATCAAATTAGCAAATGAATGTTGTATTCCTCCAAATACGGAATTGTAGACATTGTTCCCAGGGATATTAATACACATTTAACTTTAAGGAGGTCCTTAACCCCCACTTACTTTGATGGCACTCAAATTAAGTAATCAGTTTGAAGAAGGTGCTTATGTACTTACCTGAATTAATTGTCTCATTTTCAGATCTTTTTTTAGATTATATTACTTTTATCTTCCAAATTCAAATAAAAAATAAGTAGTCAATATATCATTTAGCAAAGGAATTTGGATGATGTTGTAAATTAACCCTACAAAATATCAAGTCATAGAGAAATATAAATTGACTTAAGATTGAAGATTTTAGTTCCAAAATGAAAGCTTAAATACTCAAAAAAGGTTGTTCTGTAGGGCATAATATTTTTAGTTCATGTGTATACTTAAAATTATTCCAACTCAAACTTCCTAGAAAAAGCAAAATATCTCACAGAACGGTGAAAAGAAATTATAGCAAATAACATTTTAGAGCTTATCATGAATAGTTTTAATGGATCTCTTTAGTTTAGAGAGGGAAGAATAAAAATGACAATGAAGCACAAGGCACCTAACACATTTCTCAACCCATGTCATTGCCCCTCTTAAAGATAAGATGAAAACACCCTGCTGATGCAGAGATTTAATTTGAAGTAAGATGAATAAACTTTGATACCTCCTCATGGGTTTCTTAACTCTGCCACAGATCTGCTATATTCTGCATACTGTATAAACACAGTTCTGAAGGTAATTCTCATACTAAAATTAGAAAAAAGAATAGCATGCATATTTAATATCTCCCTGAAGTGTTTTACTTCAGCAATAAAGCATAGCAGTGAAGTAAGAAAAAGCTTGCAGTTGCTTTCCTGAGCTGTTTGCCTGAAAGGGATCACATTGCAGCATTTGTTTTATTATGTAGAAGTGGATTTGTTTGAATAGGAATGCATTTTTTCACATCCTGTTCAATTTATAAATGAGAAACAAAAACAAGAACAAAAAATAAGTCAGACAGCTGGAAGAGGTTCATAGAGCAGTTTTTGGCAATATGGATTTAGAAACAGTAATTTTGTGGAAAAAATAATTCTACAATTTCAAGTATAGCATATGCCTTTAATAAGACTTCCTTCTACAAAGAAAAAGTGAAAATGGGTATGTGGTTACCTGACTGGTTACTGTAGTATTTTAGCCAATGAGATTTGTTGTAAAGTTGAAAGCATATAGACTCATACTTTTTTTTTTTTTTCTGACTCATTAGCAAACTTTGGATCAAGAAAGTATTGATAAGGGAAAAGTACTGGGATATATTGTTCCCTACTATCATACTTGCACCATGAACATACAGCTACCAAGCATTTGCAATTTCTTGCAATTTCTGACACAAAAGAAGAAAAATACTATGGAAGCTGAAATCTTGCAGTTTTACAATTTACTGACTTCCACAGGTGAAAACAGCAATTGCTAATTTAATTAATGCTTACTCTTTTTAGAATTTAGGAGAAGATATTTCATATTATGATAGACAATGGGAGTAGTAAGAGCCATATTTTAATTTCTTGGAGCAAACATATAATGAGGTGCAAGAAAAAGAAACTGAAAGACAATTGTGAATACTGTACTCTTACTAAGTTTTAGTTCAGAATTTAATTGTAACAGTCTAATCTGACAGTACTTTTTAAAAATTGGATTATGAAGTGTGATAGATGAGTAAGTGCAAAGTGTACATTTTTCTTTCTTATGTATTGTGTCTTAGCAAACTGCAATGATAGAACTAGACTAAACTAAAATTAATGTGGTTAAATTAAAAAAAGAAAGTGGCAAATATTTTAGCAGTCAAATTTATTTTGATTTGGTTTGATTATTTTAAGCATCTAGAATCACAGTAGACAGCAGATTTATTCCAAGAAAGTTTTTATAAATTCAAACAAGACTGAGACAGAAAATATAATTTAAATGCAGCTCTTCAAGTATCCCATGCAGTAGTATGAAACTTATTTTTTAGGCTGATTTGTCATGCCATATTTGTCTTCACATATTATGTCTGTATTTTTGCTGTGCCATTTATGGATTTTTTTTAAGATTGTATTATATGTACTGTGAGGAATATATGAATACTGAAATGAATATGTGAATTAAGTATGTATATGCATATGTATATGCATCTGCATATGTATATGTATTTGTATAGTATGTGTATATGTATGTGCATATGTATGTACATATAGATAAAACTATATTTGATATGTATGAATGTGAATGTATGAATTACTAAAATAGGAGTACAACAAAAAATAGCACGAGAGTGGTTTTGATGTAGCCCACTGTGTTTGACATGAGTATTCGCAAGTGTCTTGAACACTGTCAGTTAAATAATAGCCAAGATTCAACTATAAACCAATTAAGTCATCCAGGTGTTGACTACTAAGTGACTACTAACCCAAGGATTGTCTTCATGAATGAGGGGAAGTTTGGTTATACATTAATTTGAAATAAGATGAGGCTTCAATTAAGTCAGCTACATTAGTCAAAAAAAATTACTGAAATTTTGTTGGATGTAAAGTCATCATCATTTTTTTCTACTGTGAATTTGAACTATAATAACATATAATATCTGAGGTTGTTTTGTCTTGGTTTGTTTATTTTTCTTTTTTTTTCTTTTTTCTTTTCCTCTGGAGGATTCTAGCAGCATTTGTCCTCTGGATGTGTAAACTCCTCTGATCAAAATCTAAATTCATAACTGGACCCTGAGAAAGCAATGGTAACTTCTTGAAGTGTAAAAGCCTTTTTCAGTTCCACATAAAAAAGGCTCTTGACTGTCAATATTCTCTCTGGGAATTCTCCAGACTTAGCTAATGAAATGTTTTAATGCTTCTGTAGTGGCACAAAAAGTTATTCTATTTTAGACTGTTTTAGAATCTTGGAATATCAAATGAATAACTTTGGGTCTGGGTCATCCAAATCAGGTCTTCCTTTCTCTCGTGTTTTCTTATGTTCATCATGCCTACCTTCTTCTTTTTTTTTTTTTTTTTTGATAGCATCAATATGGATATGTCATGTACTCTAAAGACTTCACTTTGCTGCGGCCTACAGTATACCCATATGAAGCATAATTTTATTTCTTTACATAAGAATCTATTTAGTTGAGAATAATTTAAATAATATTCTTTCTGAGAAGTATTCATAGCACTGAGGACACATCAAATTCTTACAAAGTTATGCAAACACATCACAGTGTAACCACCTCATTCTTATTTTGGATTGTGCTTTCAGATTAATACCAGAGGCAAAATAAAAAAAAAAAGATCTGCGATTAGAAACAAGTACACTTCTTATCTTGATAATCACTACCTAAATCAAATGCCTATAAATAGCATGCAGACACATTTCAAGGAACCTGGCCAACAGCAGGATTATACTTGGATCCTTACCATTAGTTTATCTTGCAACAAAAATAAAATGCTTCTTGAAAGTAAGCTAGGCAAACTGCAATGCATCAAAATATCATTTTTCTAAAGAAATTGTCAATTTTATTACATATGTTTAGAATTTGCCAAAATACTTTCTTCATTCCACACATTGCAGTATTTAAATGCAGTATTTAAATGCAGTATTTAAATCAAGCTTGAACAAGATTTTGGAAAAGGGGTATGAATGAATCAAGCAATAGACTTAAAATAGTAGGCTATTAACAGAAAAAAAAAGTATATATGTTGGAATGTATAAGCTCTGTTATTTTTCATTCTATTGCCTTGGACAGCAAAGATTCAGAATCACAGCAACATATGTTAGTTTATAAATATGCCAGGCACAGGAGATGCCTTTTGATCTTGCACCAAGTCAAGAGATCCCCGCTGAAGGGACAATAGCTTCAGTGCCAAGTTACAACTGTGAAGGAAGTGACAGCATCTCACAGCAGTACTTCTGGCCCTAGCAGAGGTCAGCAAACACAATCAACATAGAGGAAGGAAGTTCAGCTTCACTTGCTTCTTGCAGTTTAAATAAATAAATCCTCAAGAGGTATGCCAGAGTAAGATCTTGTAACCAGTTCATAGTTTACCATATGGATTATAAGATTTTCTTTTCTATATAGGAAAGAATATATGACAATATTTGGACACTTTTTGACATTGAACATGCGGTAACATTTATTCAGACTAAATTTTCTTAAGGCTGAAGGAGAAAACTGTGTTATTTTGAAACGACAATTATACTTTGTGCACCCAGCACAACAATATTGACTATGGCTATGTATGAGTATATAATAGTATTAGGCAAATTTAATATTTTAACTTTATCTGTGTCATATTTTAAGCTCATATTTTTCTTTTATAGCCCAACAAATTATTCCTCCAGCAGAATATGACAGGTATATATGAAAAATAATTAAATAATGTCACTAAATGACTATTTTGTAAAATGTGGTTGGAAGAATGAAGAGACAGTTGACATTGCAATTTTTTTATTTCCTTTTTTCACTTATAGATTTTTTATCTACACATGTGGTTTTTGACTTCAGTTCAAATTAATTTTCTTTTCCAGACATCTTGCCCAACTACCCAAGCCAATGTGAAAACAACTAGTATCTTGTAACTGTTTTGTTTTCCATCATCACAAATTTCAGTGTTTTCATTTAGGTTTTAGACCAAGTACCCTTTTCATCTTTAAAGTTTCTTCTTTTGACCATCAATTCTCTAGTAAAACAAACAAACAAGCAAGCAAGCAAACAAACAAACAAACAACCCCCCCAACAATCTCATCCAAATAAGAAAAAAACCCAAAAAACATACCAAAACAAAAATACAAGAACCAAAACCCAAAGCAAAACAGAAAAAAAAATCTTATCAAACAAGCAAATGAAAAACCCCAAACAAACAAAATCCCATAATAGTCATAATTTTTATAATACTTTATTTTTTTAGGCTATCAGAATATTTAAATGTTAGGTCAGTATCAGAGTATATTTTTAAGGATAATAAATCTTAGAGTCAAATTCTCGAGAGCCTACTTATCTTAAACTATACTCTTCATAAAACATATTTAGCCAGTGAGGCTTTGGGAAGACCATCCAGCCCTCCCCTTTTTTGACCCCTGTGAGCTGACACTAAAGCACTGATTTGCATTCCTTCCTATCATCTTCTGCTAATTAGCTTTAATATTTTATCACTGTAGTGTCCAGATGCCCCAATTAAGATACAAATACAACTTTCCCTGGTCTCTGCTTTTCTGAACAATGCCAAATACATGTTTTATTGGGGAGAAATATTGTGTCTGTTTTTATTAAGTAATTACAAGGAATTTTTTTGCAATAGTCAAAGATGATAATAGAGAAAAACTGCAAGTATATGAAGTAGACCTCACTTTTCCCAAACTTGAGTTCACCAGTCAGCAGCTTTTCTTTACTAGCAGCCGTAATGAACATCCTCTTTTTTCTATTGTTATTATTTATACTTTGCTCAGTTTGATGTTAATTTGACTGACACTCATTCAGATTCTTACACACATGTTTATTGATGCAGCCACATCTAAGAGGATAAATATATGTGTCTGAAATGCTCAGGGATGAAAAGCTCATGCCAATTTAATCTTACAGTGTCAAGTTTTTCAGTGATTCTCTCCTACATACAAAATAGATAAAACAGAGAGAATTTCTACAGGACTGTACAAATAACACCTCTACTGGATGAAGGATACCAAATGACAGCATTGTCTGAGACCTGCTTTTTCTCATGAAAGTTAGAAGAAGAAAGTTGTCAGCTTAGCCAGTGGAGAGAAACAATTCTAAAGCAAGATTCATCTTGTCATACTACAGATGTCTGAAAGAGACTTTTACTGACTCCTGAAAGTGTCTATTCCTCTGCCTCAACGACAAATTATGATCGAAGCTATTTACTCAGACTTGAGTGTCTATGGTATAGAAATACAAAGAGATTAAAATAATTCTACATCAAATCATTCTTCTTATTTCAAGGGTTCATTTATGGATATTTTTTCTTTATTTTCTTAAAAATGTTGCAGCATATATGTTACAAGCCATAAATAAGATTATGTTTGCTGATCAGGAAGTAATTGACATCTTGAAGTTTTTACTTTGTCCTTTGGTCAGACACATTTTTCCTAGTTAGTATCTTCACCCTCTGTGCATTATTTGTTTTTAATAATTTTTATAACACTTCCTAACAAAGGTTTAGGTAAGTGTATGCTTATGCTTATTTTTACATGCTGCCTTTTATTTTCTGCTATTTCTAACATAATTTCTCAAGAAACTCAGACTTCAATATTAATTATTTTCCCCCACAGCTAGGACATTAAGCACTTAATTCAGTTGCCTAAACACAGAAGGCAAGTACTGTTTTTTGAAATACTCTTGGTTAGAGATTTCATCCCTGAGATACTCCCACAGGGATGAAAAATAGCATTTATAGGAGTATCTTACTCTCTGTGAAATGCATTGAAAGTCAAAGCTGGCTGCATAGGGCAAGTAACATGGCAGTAGTTGCTGATCTCTTGAACTGAACTGAGTTGTATTAGCTCATTGACTCTATATCTATATAGCGAGTTCTAGTTTGCATTCTTTTCAGGTGAACTGGTTAGATTAGAAGTGTGGATTTATTCTCAATTTTCTTCCTTAAAATGCAAAAACTAACTATGGAATACATCTTGAGTTTGTCTGTCAATCCAGTTTCTGCAAACTCATACAAAGTACCCACTATGGAAGATAAAATTCCATTTTTAATTAAGAAACTTTAATAATGATATTTATATGTCTATATATTGAAGTTAAAACTCAAATTATGGTCAATAATCTGCTCAGTTCAGCTACCCATGTATTTCTATCCACTGCCACTTGAGTTGTAAGCATACTTTGGCTAGCATTTGTCTGAAATTTCAGGCTAAAGTGAGATTCCTATAAGTCTTGTGTCATATGTGCAAAGCCATTAAACCTTGTTGATTATCTCTGTAGGTCTCAAATTAGTGCTCAAGGTCTATGATTAGGCAGTTGAATTAAGCCCCAAGCTGAATTTCTTTCTGGGTTACACTAGCAGTAGTGAAAGCTTCAACTAGGTCTTCAGACCACAGATAAACAGAAACCTAAATGTGGGTGCTTGGAACTCAGGTGTAGTTTTCATTTCATGCATTCAAGTAGTAATCTGGTACTGCTCACAATGTAACTATGAAAACTATCAATGCTGTTTCATTTGAACTTAAACAATGTATTTTTTTGCTTTTGAACTACTTAATCATGAGCAAACTCAGAGTGCATGAAATGCATATGAACCCAAGTGAAAACTAGACAAACTTTAAGACTTAAGAACTTCTGTTGTTTTTATTACCAGTCTGTGGAGAGTCGGAAGTGTTCACCTCAGTAACTGCTGTAAGCTCCTGCAGCGGCCAGGTGCAGGTGGAGGAGCCTTTGCTACCGAGCCTGAGCTCCGAGGCATGGCACTGGAAGTGGTTTTATAATGATTGAAGAATCCACTTCATTTAAACAAATCCATTATACCATTTCCATGCTTTAAGTATGTTTCATGACTCATGTGATTATTTCTCCAAACAGTGTCTTTATTTTAAGTGTGACCTTCCCAAATGACCTTGGGCCTTCAATCAGCATTGAACGCCTGCATAAATGCTGAGGTGAACAAGACACTCCTCTCACTATAACTCCATCTCCCTGTTCATAAAGTGGGTATCAATCTCCTTTGCAGTGAGATCCACAACTGACTGATAAAAGCAGTATTAAAGAAATCATTACTATTACCATTATTAAAAAAAGAGTCCAGGAGAGTTTTCTCCCTTTCGGATGGCAAATGTTGAATTTTAGGCATCTCTGTGGTGTTTTTCAGAATTGTTTAATAGCCGCTGAGATTTTCAAATGTACTCAGCTCACATCTAAGTATGATTTCATTGAAGTCAATGAGAAAACTTCTGCTGCCTGCTATTGTTGTTCTTTGATACTTACTGTAGAAGTTGGAAGAATAAAAGTTGAATAAAAAAGCATCATAAAAAGATCTTTGGCTTGTATATACAACTGATATATGAAATTAACATTATTTTAAAGTAAAAGTGAATGAGTTGAATTAATTTAGCAAATAAAACCAAAGGGCAAAAAGGGTAAACTTTTAGTATTTTAAATAATCAGCATTGTGAATATAGAAAATCTATAGAAATACACTACATAGGGAAATAGGGATGTATAAATAATGCCTATATTCAGTTATTTGCCACACAGAAATAGATACACATGATCTTCAGTCTTCCATAGAGCAATTTACAATGTATTAGAATGAACCCTAAATTTTTACCTATAATTACAGTATGTGTGGACACTGGATCCACTTTATGAGCCTCACTAGAGAGAAGTATGTATTCAGGTTCACAGAAAAAAACCAACAACTTATGTATAATTTTTGGGGTTTATTGCTTTTTCATCCAATTGGCTTAAGCAGTGTGGCAGTGTACCAACACACATGCCTATGTCTGTGTTTTATACAAATAGATGAGCTCAGGAGTTTTGAGACTCACAGGAAAAGGAAAATAAAACAAACAATATAAGGTAGATGAGAAAAAGGAAAATATAAGAATGAAGTGTTCAAACTCCAGCCGAGGCAAAATTATAGTTAACTTACATGTAAGCTTTTTTAAATAGGAGAAAGTAATATGATCAGAAAATGATCTGAAAAAATAATCAGAACAGTAATGCAAGGGTGTCTGAGTGCAAAAAAGCTGCTATGTTGTATGCTTAAATAAAGGACAGAAGAAATTACATTAGAAAATTGTGCTTGAGAATATAACACTCATCTATTTTTACCATATTTACCACCATCCCCCACAAAGATGAACAGTGTTCTCATTATCATTTGTAATGTTCCTATTAAGTAGAGGCAGCATTAGACGTATTAATGTTTAGTTCTCCTTTAATTTATTATTCTCTTCCTACTTTAATGAGATCTGCTCTATAGCCCATAAAATAATTGTTATGGTAAACTGACTTTTTAAAATTAGCTACACACCAGTTGGTCCAGAAACCTATTCCTCTGGACTATTCATGCACAAAATACCTTTGTGTGAAGCTCTTTCCAAATGTGTAATGACTGGAGTAAGTCCAGAAGTTTTCCTGCAGAGTCTCTCTGCATGATTGCCATTGCAAGCAGTCTTACAACTTCTTTTCCTAACAAAGTTATGGTCAGGGTTACTGCAATGTAGAAATGCTGACACTGCTTTCAGCCTCAACAATGAAAACCATAGTGCTGCCACTTATGAAATTAAAGTACTTCCTGTTTAAAAAAGAGCTGAACTCCCTGTTCTACCCTACTAGGTCATAAGTTTCTGTTACAGAATTTTTACAAGGAATCTCAGAAGAGGGAAACAATATTCTGATTTCCTGATTCTCCCTGCAGTTACAGTAAGTTACTTCAGTGTGATTCAGCACTGCTGTTTGCACCCCAGACCATGTGTGCCACTGAGACAGTTATTCTATCCCAAATATTTCCTGCTGTGAGTGTCAGTTTAGGTCACAAAAAGGGTTTACCAACAGTACTCTCTAACCCACCCTAGCTCACTGGGAAAAATATATTCCCAAATGTAAAGCAACTGAGCTATACCATATTTTAGGGATAAATTAGAGATACTGAAGAAAATTTAATGACAAGACATGCTAATGGGTAATCTTTATCAGATATAGATACCATATAAAGATGTGCATATGAAGTTCTGTTGTCACTCGCCAAAATGAGAATGCTTCTTTCTCTGCAACATGGAACAAAAGCATGGAGCTGGATTTATATCCCTGTGAAGGAGAAAAACATGTCTTTCCTTTGCAGCTCACACTTTTCTCTTCAGCTCTCACAATAACTTCTGTAGAAGACGGTCACAGCAGACAAACAGGGAGTTGACCTGAGCTGGCCTCCCTAAATATCTAAGCATCTTGACTTAACTATCTAACAGCTCTACTTTATTTTCCTTTCCCAAAAGAGTAATTTTTAAATAGGAGTTGCGATTGAAGATGGCACAGAGAATTGGAATAATCTGCTAACCCTTCTGGAGCCTCAGAATTTGTATGGTTCTAAACAGAACAGAACAAAGCAGAAATTAGCATTCCTAGTATCTTTTTCCCTGGTGTTTTTGTTTGGGTTTTTTGCTGTACTGAAAATCGGAAATATGTTTGAATTGATCAAGTCTTAATCCTTGTTCCAATCCACTCACAAAAGAATTAGACCTAGTACTTGTACTTCATTTGAACAACAAATTTTGCAGCTCAGATCTTCTCAGAGCTTCTAGGACCTTTGCAACGTTTTATGACACACCACAGAATGTAAAATGAACACACTGTTTGTTTATGTGGAAGCAAGGTCTCACTCCCACCCAAGGCAGTGCATTAAATGTTACAATTCAGAGGTGGAGATCATTTCATGCTTGGATGTCTCATACTGGTTTGTATCTGTATACAAGACGAACAGAAAAGAGAGAAAGAAATCCAAACTGTTAAACAAGGCACTTTTCTGGGGGTCCATGTCTTTCAGCAATGTAAGACAGAACACACACTTTAGTTTTAACTCTATTCCTGATGAAGAGGAAAAGACAGAATGAAGAATGAAACACACTTGTGATTATGCACCTTCATCATTCAAGGGTGGTTGGGTTTCCTAGACTGATTTAAGGGGATATTTTCAGGGATGTACTAGCTGTCAGATGTGGCCCAACAAAACCCCTTCAATTCTTGTTGAAACAGTCATTAGAGGTAAGGTTATCAACATTTGCTGACTACTGTAACATGAGCTACAGGAAATAAAATTTTCATGCCTTTCTTGGATCTGGGAACAGTTTATTTCAGCAGCAACATTTTCTAAACTGCAACTTTTTAACATAAAAAATCTACAGACATTTTGCATTTTTTGACAGTCAGTGCAAATAAAACCCACCGTAATAAAACTGTCCCTCTTATTTCTACTAGTAAAGCAATTTTCTGGGATTTTTCTCCCCAAAAACTTCTAAAAAAATGGGCTTGCATCATAGCAAAAACAAACTGGTGTTAACTTTTTATTTATATAATTTTTGTTCATGTGAATATGCTTCTCTCCAAAAGAGCAGATTTAAGTCAGAGCAAAAGGCTTTTCGGGGATGGAAGTGTTAAAAAATTTATCCAGTATTTATAGAGAACAAGCAAAACACCCTAACAAACAAACCAAAACCAAACCAAAACCCAACCACATGGAAAAGTACTGTGGCAACACCCCCTACCCCAAAAACTACTTCTGCAAAAGCCCTAGAGAAACCTTCAGATGATGAATATGAAAACAGGGGAAAAATAACCACAACCACCACCACCCCCAGTATAATAAGATTACCCAAACTGTCAATAAATATAAAAATGTAGCACTCTTACCCAATAAGACACAAATCAAATCACTAAACCTGTAGAAATATTACAAAATGACAGTGAACTATCATCATACTTTTAAAAACTGCCTTAAAAATGAAACTCAAATGAGTCAGGACTTCTATCATCTTCTTGCAATGAAAGAACTGGCAAAGTGACTCAGTGAGACATTTTAATTTTCTTCATTTGAATTGCCTGAGCCTTGAAAGTTGTTTAAATGTATACAGTATCAACCTTCTCTGAAAATCTTAATGTCAAAAATTTTATGATTGAGGGAAAAAAAAGTACATTTCCAATCCACTTAAAAAGTCTGTTGAGACTTAGAAAATATACTAAATATTCAATTATAAGTACACATAATTTCAACTCATCTAAATTGAAGATCCTCCTCCCCTCTCTGAAGCAAGGAACCTCCCTTAACTTAATGTAAATCTGACTAATGCATTAAGTAAACCATCATAAGTTTAGTTCCAGATGTGCTATCTTTTGTCCGGTAGTTCTGTCACACAGGATATAGGAAGATGGCTTAGAGAAAAACAGATGCAAATCTGCGAAGGATTAGGTTTCAGTATCTCCCTGTCTTATGAAACAAAAGTTTCATTCTCCAAGGGTGCAATTTTTCTTGGTTTCTGGACCAAAAATAAACTATTGAACTTGAGATCTGAAGTTGTATTATTTGAAAAATAGGCACAATCCATTTATATTTTTTAATGTAATATTGACAAGATAAATAGAAACAAAGTAACAGAAATTTGTGACATAATTGAGTTAGTAGCACTACAGTGACTGTGACTTTTAAACAGCTATGTTGTATTTTAGCTTTAAAAAACTTAATCCTTGCTCTGAAAGAAAAGCTTAGAAAATAGCATTTAAAGAATTTTGGCTCAAAGAGTCAGTCATAATACCCTAAAGCAGGATCAGCTAGACCTTTGCTTATGTCTACATAGACATGCCATTAAGTGATTAAGCTCTGGCTTTTTCTTGACACATACTGAGCATCTAAAATTTATTTGTTAAATGTATGTAGATAACCTGTGATTTTTACAGTTAACAGTACAGTTCCCCTCTAACACATTCTATTTGTGCTGTAAATTTATGACACAACCTCTGAGGATATTTTAAAATTAGATGGAAACAAGTAACATCTCTGGAAACAGAGATATTTAAAATTAATAAGTCATTAGGGAGAAAAACAGACTTGTTGCATACTTAGACATTGAGTTTAAATTAATTTGAAATATTCGTATTTGGAAGTCCTTTCACTCACTACTAATTTTGATCCTTGGAGAATGTATAGGAAAGAAAGGGAAAGGGAAATGTTATTTACAAACATGTTTATTCATTCCTTATAAGAAACAGACTCACCACTGTATAATAGCAATATTTAATAGAGAGAAGGATGCAGAGGATAGTTTGTGTAGCCACAGAAGGAGAAAGAACCTGATGCGATTTCTGCTGTAGTAAGCAGTTAATGATTTAACGTATTCTTTAGGAAGTGTCTTGTTTCTTCTGTTTTTTTCTGTAAACTCACTTTAAGTTTTCCAGAGAATACAAAGTGACTTTCATGTTTCTATCCAAGCTCCCCCCTCCCCACTTCCACCCGTCCAATTAAAAAAAAAAAACAAAAACAAAAACAAACCAAAAACAAACAAAAAAACCACCCACAAGCTAGCACTTATATTTCCTCTGGGGTTTCAAGACACCATACTGTGAACTTTCTATGTAGCCTTTAAGGATGAATGATTAGGATCAGGAATTACGAGGATTATGTGTTCTTTAGGAGATGAAACCTCAAAAGTGAGGAAAAAATCCAAAATCCATTGTTAGACTGGGAATAGGCTTACACTGGGCATTATTAGCATTAGCATTATTTACCATTCTGGACACGACAGTAAACAGCCTGATGTCTACATCTGAGAGACATATACAGACTGTTAAGACTATTGCACAGTCATACTCATGGAAAGAACCGGAAGCAACATATTACCTTTCAAAGTATCTAACCAAGTGTGAAAAACATTAGAAAATTATTTGACCTCGTATACTCATTAAGTCAATTTAATAAAATACATTGAACTGTATACCTCCATTTTCTGAGAAGAAAACAAAAAACAAGAACTTCACTGTGAGGTAATAAATGCAGACAAATGAGGAGGAAGTCCATTGAATAAAAGATAAGGTATTTTATTGGCAAAACACATCAAAAAGAATAATTTCAGTTGAATTACTCATCTATGTTTCTGGGCTCAAATTAACTGTAGTCACGGAGGCTAAACACCTGGGAAGCTCACTGGAAACATATGTTTAGTTTGTAATTCAGATTTTTTTTTTTAAAGAAAGGAATACTAAAATAGAAAATATTGCAAAAGGAAAAGTACAATGTAAGCAGCATGTGATTTAATAGTGTCATCACCTAAAAGAGCAGTCAGCTCTGATTATCCACAAATAGATTATAAACAGAGAAAAAAAAATAAAGGGAAATATATAGTCCAGAAGTAGACAATGCAGCTACTCAGAAGAAATTTTCCGTATGAGAAAGTTAAAAGCCTAATACTGTATAATTTAAAGTAGATCTGGAGGGAAAAGGTGCCCTCTATAGCAGTAATGCACTAGTATAACATAATTTGAACTCTTTTGCTCTTTTGCGTGTTTTTAAATTTAAAAAAATAAAAGGAATAATTCCCTCAGTGGGGTAATATTACCCATTCTGTGATTCTGTGGAACAAAAGAAAAACTGCTGTTGAGATGAAACATTCCCCTTACATTCTAAATCTTCTCCATAAGCAAAGAAAAGCGGGAAATTCTGATCAGTTAGCAGGTGTTTTAAAATTTCCCTTTTTATTTTTAATTGTCTTGAACAATAGGAAGGAACATGAGAGACAAACTCTATAACATTAGTCACATACAATATTTGTTGTATATCAGCAGATGTCCTGTCAGCATCAGTCTACTTGTTTATCTGTACACTCAGATTAATAAGACATTTAACTCCCTGCTGCCTGCTGTGATCAAAGTCTGGCCCTTCCATGAGGTACTTAGCCATTTATAGCAACAAATAAGAAATACAAGCGAACTATAACTGCTAAGGATTGACTCTTAACAACATGTGAAGTCAGCAACTGGAATGCTTCCAGTTTAAAACAGTGGAAAGCAGACTTAAAAAACCTCAAAACCCTTTAGAAGAAAACAGTATTGTTTCCCCCCACCTCATTCTTGTACCATTCTGTATTTATTCTAAAAATTTCAATAAAAAATCCCCTTTTTTGTACTGCATCATGAGGCTGTGGAAGCAGGCTACTCTGAGGTCAAACAGCAGCTCAACATTAATTGGTAGATCACATTAAAAGTCTATAAAGCAGCTCTGTTATCCAATTTGCTGAATGGTTTGAAGACATGGGCTAGTGACGACATACATGACTCCTAGACAAATGTCATCTGCACCATCTGTGGACCATATTGTGCATCAGATGGCAGGATAAAATTTTCAATAAAAAAGTTTCAGAGCACAGTTGTGTTCCAGGGACTGTAGCCATGATCATTATAAAAAGGCTGCACCAGGTTGGTCACGCATCTAGGATAGAAGACACTGGCATCCTGCAGCAGCTGGTATGCATTGGGCTCAAAGAAGTAACATGTAACCAAGACAGGCAAATGAAACACCTCAAGGACACACTGAAATACAACTTCAAGTAATAAATATTGCTCAGCCAGGTAGGACTGGTACATCACAGTCCAGGTTGAAGGGAGTCAGTTCAATCTAAACTTAAAAGCAGAACCATGCATGGTCTTGCTAATTTTTTGCTAAGGGCAGAAGTCTCTAGTTAAGAGGTCATTTTCATCTCTGCTGGTCTCTCTGGTTGGTTTTCACACAATCACAAAATCAATTAGTCTGGAAAAGACTTCTTAGATCATTGAGTCCAACTTTTCACTGAACATCATGGCACTAAGTCTTTCCTTAAATACCTGCAGGGATGGTAACTCCACCACCTCCCTGGGCAGCCTATTTCAATTTTTAATCACATTTTCTGTGTAGAAGAAATTCCTCCTAATGTCCGTCCTAAACCTCCTCTGGCACACCTTGAAGCTATGTCCTCTGGTCCTGTTGCTGTTGCCTGGCAGAAGAGACTGACCCCCTCCTGGCTACAACCTTTCATGGACTTGCTGAAAGCAATAAGGTCTTTCCTGAAGGCCTCCTTTTCTCCCCACTAAACAAGCCCAGTTCCTTCAGCCACTCCTCATAGGACTTGTGCTTCAGACCCCTCACTATGTTATTTGCCCTGGTCTGCACCTCAGTGTCCTTCCTGAATTAAGGGGCCAAAACTGGACACAAGGTGCAGCCTCACCGGTGGTGCATGCAGGGAGATAATCACTGCCCTGGTCCTGCTGCTCACACTATTTCTGATACAGGTCAGGATGCCTTTGGCCTTCTTGGCCACCTGGGAACACACTGATGGCTCATCAGGTTCAGCACCCTGAGGTCCTTTTCTGCCAGGCAGCTTTCCAGCCACTCTGCCCCTGCCTATAGTGCTGCATGCGGTTGTTGTATCCAAAGTGTAGGGCCTGGTATTTGGTCTTGTTGAACCTCATATTTTCGGTCTTGGCCCCCTGATTCAGCCTTTCCAGATTCCTCTGCAGAGCCATCCTACCTTCCAGCAGATTGACAGTCACATACAAATTAGTGTTGTCTGCAAACTTACTGAGGGTATATTTGATCCCCTCATCATCCAGATCGTCTATAAAGACAATAAACAGGATTGATTCCAGCACTGAGCCCTGAGGAGCACCACCAGTCACCACGCACCAAGTGGGTGCAGGACCATTCACCACTACACCTAGGCCTGGCCATCAAGCCAGTTCTTAAGGCAGCAAAGAATGCCCCTTTCAACTCTCTCTTCCTACGGAGTGCAGGAAAAGGATAATAATATTGCTGGATCTGGTTCCCCTATGGCAGCAGAACACAAATCTGATCTTGACAATTCAGAGGCAAATATGACGTCCATGATCCTGTGCACTTATACAAAGTATAGCATCCATAGCAAACAAAAGAATAAAAATAATTAAATATCAATAGCAACCCTTGGGACTATAGCAACCCATAGGACTATTCATGAGGGAATTGGAAGAACAAATCTCAGTGATACATTTGGGATGAACCCATAGTTTGGGTTTTTTCCTTCCGTTTGTTGTTTGTTTCTTTTTGTTTGATTGATTTTCTTCTTTTCTACCCCTTAGGATATTTGAAGACAATACCATGAGAGATATTTTCTTCACTTCTGAAGGAAAATATAGCAAAAAAACCTGGTAAATGATAGAGAAAGGATTATTTTATGAAAACCAGCTCATAAGCATTGTCTCACACTTAAGTTGATGAGAAACTCTGTTCTAAGTTTCTTCATTAATTGCAGTTGGAGTTAAATGTTTTGTACTGATTTCAAAGCCTCACTTTAATTAATAACATTAGTTTCAAATTCTGTTTTTAAATAGTCAAACTAATGATGTAGTTTACACAATTGTTTTAATTTCTAAGTGATGATAGAAAAGGCTTAATTAACTTCAATAGATTTCCGAACAGGCTTTCAGTACCTCTGAATTCATGGAACTAAATTATATGTTTATATGTACACTCTCAATTGCATTCTGAATTAAGAATAAAACTCTTCAATCTAACAAACAAAATTTTTAAAAAAAAGAAGACATTTAAAAAATATTCAACTGAAATTATACAGTACATGAATTAATATATGTTCTTTTCACTATATGCTATTTGTTTATTTGCTGGTTTAATTACTTATTTTTATTTTATGACTTGGAAATTCTCATTGTGAAATTAATTATCAGAGATTGGTAAACATATAGGGAAATTATTAGCCCTATGAATAAAAAAACCAAACAGAAACAATCTTATCTTATTTTTCTTTCAAAATAGCTGTCACAATAGGTGTAGCATAGATAAATGCCTGTAGTCAGAAGACATCTGCAGTTACACACTGAGATTTAGAAAACATCAACATCTGCAATACAGCCCTCTCACATATATTACAAATAACATCCCACTTCTAGATTTGTTGATAATAGGCTCTCACTGGCTACATATTCATTACTTCAGTTTTTCCAGGACCATGGGTACCAATTAAGACTGTCCAAAATAAAGTCTTCGAGAAACACCCATATTCTGTTCTCAGTCTGCAACCATGCATGCTTATCTTGATATCTGAATCATAGTGATATTTTAAAAACCTCAATAAAGACAACTTAGGTCTGGGAGGAAGTGGAGCTGACTGACAGAAAAAGATTAGAGGAAGACTGCATAGAGATGACAGGCTTCAATGAAAATTCAGAATTCAGTCTAGCAACATGATATTCGTATGATTAGTTAGACAGGAAATTCGTATGATCATTTAGACAATGTGAGAATCTACAGACAGACAGGGCAAAGTTTGAACAAGGAAATGAGGACTTGCTGGTTCTGGACAAGGGTGGAGAGGCAAGTTACAGTTCCCAGAGCTGGGAAAAGTGATGATCTAAGTGTATTTTCATGTATCATCCTGCTTGATTGTTGTTGTGTTGGAGCATTGTTGTATTCAAGACATCCAGGCCTCCTCAAACTCCAATGGAGTTAATGAGGTCTGGGGAAAAGCTTCACTTACAGCATGTACACAGCAAGCCACCTGCACATGGGTCTGGTGGCCTAAAACCAGGATTACATGTTCCTTCTTCTTTGGAGTTACTTCCCTACTCTTCTTCACTTTTTGGCATCAAGATTTCCATGATCCAGAGCAACATTCCAACTGTGGCATCATAGTCTCAGACATCATAGAGAGACTTTCCATCCTGATCTTGGCTACAGGAAGCACAAACATCAAGTATTATATCTTTATTTTCCCTTTTCTTCTTTTCTCTACAGACAGTCAAGCTCATCCTATCCTATCCTATCCTATCCTATCCTATCCTATCCTATCCTATCCTATCCTATCCTATCCTATCCATTTTCTGTTCCTTTTTTAAAACCCTCACATTTTGTGAAAGTAGTTGCTGTACATAATTACTTGCAAGTGTACACCCTTTGACACCCTTGAAAAGTAGGATTTTTCCCTCAAAAATGTGGGGGTACTGTCCACAAAGATAATTCACAGAAAGTCTTGGGACATACTTTGTTGTGGAAAACTGAATTTATGGACAATCTGATTTGCGTGAGGGTCTAAAGGAGGAAAAGGAGTGGTCTTTCCACTACAGTTAAAAATATTCAGAGGTCTGAATCTGAAGAGAAAGAGGTCCTGGAGGATTAAAAGGCTTATGATTTTCTAAATGTGAGAAAATGTGAGACCCTGGGCATCCTGGGAGATATTACAGTAGAGCAAAGATAGGTAGTAACAGGGAAAAAATACACAAGAACATTGACATCTGTTTCTTGCAGCCAGAAGGCTGAAATTTTACTGGAATAAAAATGGGAAAAAAAAAAGGCAGATCTTATATGAAGGAAAACATGCTTATTTCACATAGTAGAAGAAAATGCAGCTGGTAAAGAAATACATTTCCTATTGAGAAGTCTCTCAGGTGAACCTTTCACTAATATATATATATATATATATATTTTTTTTTTTTCCCCATTCTCTAGTGGCATTATATGCACATATGGAAGCAGAATGCTCTGGCTTGGAGAAGCCACATCAGTCTTCACTCTGATGTTCATCCTAGCTTTTTTGTTATAGGGCTCTCTGTGGATGTCTGTAGGGGTCAGTTGTCCCCAGTAGTAGCTGTGAAGGTGCTGAGAGGTCTCCCAGCACAGCTGTATTGATGTTTGAGGATGGGTTAGGAGAAGGTCCCTCCTAATCTGGCACTGTCATCTGCACTACATCCCTCTGCAGTAAGAGCTCATGTAGCAAATAGCCAGTTGTAAGCTTACCATTTGGGGATTAACACAGCACAACTCTTCTTTGAAATGCTAAACAAATTTGCAGGTAATTCCTGCCTCCCATATTACCTCTGCTTGTTCTAGACAGGGTTTAGGAATCTGAGGACACTAACTCAGTTCATAGTGCTCAGCCTGATCTTTAGGTCTGTTGGCTGGAAGGCAAATGTCATGATTTAGCTCTCACCATTCTCCACTTCTTAGGAAGAGATGAAGATGACCCCACTCACCTGTAGTTCAGGCTCAGGTGTCCTGTTCTGAGGACAAGAATTTAATTTATTTTATCCAGTGAACATGTTGATGAAGCCAACATCTGCTTAATTTCAGGAGCAGGCTGTTGGATGGAGATGTGTGCAAAATTTATGAACATGTGCAGATCCTACACTATAAGCACTAAAAAAACCCATTAAAACTGATGGAGGTCCACCAAGGGAAGAGGAACTGTTGATGTACAGTTGAGTACAATTTGATAGATCTTCAACTACCATGCTATAACTTAGGCAGTCTAAATCTTTTTATGTTAAAATCTTTCTTCCCCTTTCCTCCTCTATGTATAGTAATTGTTGGTTGCACAGCAGGATTACTTAGGGGCATACAGGTTTAAGGATCTTGCAATATCTCTGACTGACATATCCTTTCATCCTTATTTGGTGTAATGACCACCAACACGAAAATTACTGCTTGAGCTAATCTGTCTCCCACTGAAGTCAAAGGCAGTTTTTAATGCAGAGACCTTTGTAGAATAAAGATACCTTCAAGAAAAAAACCCAAAAAACAACAACAAAAAAAACCCCCAAACTGCAAGTATCATAAAATTTTGCAAATTCCTTTCTAGATAGAGCTGACAACTATTTACTTTTGGCAAAATACCAGCTCCACAATATCTGGATCTGATCATTTGCTGTCTATCACACACAGAAAAAAAGAAGTGGCAAATGCAAGAGAAGGGCAATAGATTCAGAATAGCCCTTCTATACCCATGGTCTATTATCATGTTTATCCTAGCAAAATCACAATGCCACAAACATTCAAAATACAAAAGCCCTGTCACAAATGGCAGCTTTAGGTATTCAGTAGATTCAGCAGAAACTACTCTCTAGTAAAGTTAGACAGACTGTTGGAAACTAGTCAGGAAATAGGGTTTTGGTAGCTTCACATTGTGAAAAATGCAATTTCATTCTCATTTCTGTTTGTTTTCATTTTAAATGATTCTTTTGATGGCAGTTGGTTGATTTATTGGTTCAAATACCCAAAAACATCAGTAGCTGGCTGTTAAACAGAATTTGTATAATTTTGGAAATGTGCAGACTGAGACCTCATTAAATCAGTAGTATCCCTTTTGAAATCATCCATGTCTACTCCCAATGCTAATGTAGTTGAATTAGTAATTATGCAATTGTTCAGGACTAAGGAATTACAGAGTCTGTGACTGCAAGCTTATTATAAATAGTAATTGTGCATTTGATATTCTGGAAGTGCAGAAAAACCTCAATTTCTTAGTACTTTTCATACAAGAACCATATATTGACTGAATGCATATTTGTGTAAATTATTGCTTGTAAATTTATTGAGTTTAGCCTTTAGCATGGTAATTGAACCATACACAGTAGGGCACCCAAAGAAAATGCAATACTAGCAATATACTTCCCTGAAGTTACAAGATTCACAAAAAAAATAAAAATCTAAAACTCTTAAATATATCTTTCCCTCATTCTTCCACAATGTTTGTTTGCTTTCTTTTTGAACAAGTGGGTGCATGAATAAGTTGTGCTTCAATCTCTCTTTTTCACTGTTGTTCTGCTTACAGGTTTTCAGGTTTTCAAAATTAGTGATGGGTCATTTGACATGGTAGAGTATCCAGAGACTTTGCAGCTGTCAGCTGCAAAGTTTGGAATAGGTTCTGCACTCTGACTCTCCATAAAGCAAAGATCTAATGTGACTAAACTTGGGACTATAAGGATTCTTTCTGGAGCTCTTCAAAAATAGCTGTTTGCCTGTTAGGGAACTTGAGATTATTTTAAGGGGTTGTTCAACTATGCACCTAAATCTAAGGAGGCAGAAACCTTTCCAATATTTTGTTTCCCTCAAAACCACATATCTAGAGGCTCCAGAGCCATTTTTCAAATTGTTTTAAGAATGAGGTAAACCTCACCATGAGGCACAACTGTTCATGGTTTCATTCAGTGCTATTCCTAAAGAAGGAAGCAAACAGTGGGTTGTTGACTCACCAAAGTAGGTAGTTCTGGCTGAATGAATAGACTCTCATAAATTTTGCTTTCATAACACAATACTGGTGTGTTGTTTTTTTTTTTTTGTTTGGTTTCTTTTTTTTTTGATTGGTTGGTTGGTTTTGATTTTTGTGTAGTGAATAAAACAATTGTCTTTATGTGACTGCCTCCTTTTAATTTTTTTTTTTCTGGGGGCTAAACACCACACGGTAGACAGTAATTATGCATGATCTTTATCAATAATGTAGAAGAACTTCCTATTGCAGATAGCTTAAGTGTCCTAAGAGTACAAGATCATGCAGTAAAAGCACAGGACTGTATCATTCCCTGTGGTAAACAATACTCTTGAAGAACAGATCTAAAACCCCCCAAAATTAAAAGTACAAACATTGCAAACAAAATTCAAGCTT
>JANPWX010000013.1:9069924-9084924 GCA_024734555.1 Trochalopteron elliotii
GAAGGGAAGGGAAGGGAAGGGTCCTGTGGAATATTGCAGTGAGTGAAATGACAGCAGATTAGTTTCCTTTGAACAATAGCAGGTTTAAAAGAGAGTAAAATACTGGCTACTGGCTTTTTAGAACAATCTAGAAAATTCCCATTGAATTTGGTATACATAACATTTTACCAAAACCAGTTCCCAGTTTTGTTGATCGTTTCTACAATACAAAGGTGAAAGCTGACTATGAAAAATGAAAAAAAAAAACCAAAGGAAAAAAACTGTTTAGTGTACTAGATTTCTGACTAATCTTCTGTTAAATCAGCTGTTATAAACATATCCTTAGAGAGTATAATTTCTCCCTGTCTGATCCAATATTTAATATGTCTTTACCCGAGAAATTAAAAATGTAGGTTTACTTCTGGTAGCTGCAGTCAACAAAACTTAACTACTGTACTATGCATTCATTTTATTTCTGATTTAAAGTACAGATCTCATCCTAATATCACTTGTGGATAAAGGCAAAATGTCATTTCAAAGCTATTGGGGCGTTCTCAATTGTATGAAGAAATGTTATCTCAGCTTCCTTTAAATTTGGATTATATGTAAAGAGATAGTAAACACATAAAAAGACACATTCTTAAAACTCAGTTCACTAATAAATATTATTATAGGTATATATTTAGACAAGAAAAGAAACAGTTATAATTCCCGTACAGTACTTACCCATTTTAACATTATCACATGGTTGTACAAACAGGATTATAACAAGCAAAAGAAAGCACTTTATTTAATGAATAAATAATCAAAAGCATTTGTGAGGATAGTCTTAATAATATGCTGCTTCATACAGTTTAAAGTACATCAAACAACAAAAATCCATAGTCCCAAAATTCCATTAAATAATACTGAGTAATTATGTGACTGATAATATTTAGGTATATATATATAATATATATATATATATGTGTATATAATCATATCATTATGAGTAATTAAGGTATCTATTTACATGCCATGCAATATTAGAATGTGTTGCAATACCTAGGCACGACAGGTGGATTTAAGAATGGCTGTGGCAAAAAACAAACAAACAAACAAACAAACAAACTTATTTTTGTAAATGAGGGACATTCCTTTCTTTAGGTCCTTTCTTTTCATAATATACAGTGAGAATTTCAGATACTTTCTGATAGCTAAAAATATCCTAATTTTTTGCTATTGTACAGTTAGGTAGCAGTATAAACTTGGGCCTGTAATAAGAACCATAAGATGCTGCAGTTACAGAAAATATTCTTGCTTCAAAACATAGCATATGACATGCATGTCTGTGATATTCTTCTCATTGAGGACCCTGTTCTGTGAAATTCTGAGCTATTCCTACAAGAGGAGGCTTACTGCTGTGTTCTAAAGAAATTAAGTGAATTCAATGTCTCAAAAGAGCTGCAGATTATTTTGCAGGATGTGGGTACATGTCAGCACATAAGTTCTATTACTGTCCAGCAAAGTGATGTGTCTGCACCAATTGAAAAACAAAACAAAGCAGCAACAGAAAAATGGCCCAAAACCACCCTCCCCTTGTAATTCTTCATTTTTTTGGCATTTATTTCAGTTTGTAAGTAAACTACATTGTGCTTTAAAAACCTAGAAACAGCACAATTACCTCTTCTCAAACATTCTATACTGCTCTACTGATTGACCACTGTATACTAAAGAACTTGCCATTTCAGTTACTAATTATTGGACAGGTCCTGACATTTTAGTTTGTAAGAGGTTCAATAAAGCCTGAAGGATCAGAACCTGGCCCTCTGTGTTATGTTCTTACTTTCAGCTCAACTGGTTGAAAACAAAGTATAGAATGGTCTCTCACCATTTATATATATATTATTAAAGCATTTTATAACATCAGGAGCTGTGTTAAATAAAGTATTATATTTCAGAGAACTCAAACTGAAAGTCAAATAATGTGTGAAAAGGGTATCTCATAATTTTACAAGTAAGCATCTACCAATGAGAGTCTCTTTTTTTGCAACAAGAGGAAAAGTCAGAGGTGGTTTTAGATTAGGGGGTAATTATATTTGATGGATGTGTCCACTAAGGTGGTGAGCAGTGCAAGTTAATAAAACTAATGTTAATTGAGTTACAGCTCAACTGTCCATGATATACTGAGCTGAATCACACCTCTGGGTTATGTTGTATCACGTTTTCTGTATATTAAAATGTCTTTCTATGCTCTAGAGCTGGTCCCCTTTTTGAAGTTTTTCATCACAACAGAAATTATTACAGGCATATTAATTAATTAAAGTCAGGACTTTGGAACACACTTCCACAGAAGAAGTGTATTAAATGGGGAAAAAAATGGAGCTGTGAGTACTTAGTGGCTTTTACAGTCTGAACTGGCTCATGTGAGGACATGTCCTGTAGAGAATTCTCACTGCTTATTTTTCATTCCTACAGCAAGAATACAAGCCATAAAAAGTTTTATAATCTGAATCAGGTAAATAGTTTGTGGTCACAGGAAATCAAAACTTGCTCTTCTCTCTGAATTAGATATGACACCACTGCTGTGCTCTCATGCCAGTAACATGCTTTTTTTAATATATTTTGAGGTACTGCCTAAGGCTGTTAGACCCTACCACCGTGTCTTTTGGCATGTTATTAGTCTGTGGCCTGCAGATCCCCTGACATCCCCTACTGCCATATTCCACGATTTTCACTATATCTTCTCTTTCATTAAAGCAACTAACATCTCCCTTTCTTAAAACATCCCAAGATTCAACTTCTGATCAATATTGCAATCTTCTTTTCCCTATTTCTTGGTTTTCTCATGTCAGCTACATTAGTATTTATCACTCCTGCTCTTTACTCTAGCACAGATATACATCTCCATTTATGTATCCGATTTCCTAAGTTTCTCCATTATTTTAATGTACTCCATGATAAAGTTCTTAAGATTTCTTCTCATCTTGAATCTTAATAATAACTCATTAATAATCACATTAAGCAATAAATGTGAATATCATTTTCTTCCTATCTATTTGTCAAAATTGATGTATACTGCATAGTCCTAATTCTGTTCCTTTTTTTCTTTGTCAGTCTTCATGCAGTGTTTCACAGAGTTCCAGGTGAATTTCAACAAGGGGCATTGAATAGGCAATTTCTTTACCTATTTCTCTAAGAAAATACAGTAATTTTTTTTTTCAAGTGACCTCCACATTTTGTGGGGCTCAGTAATTTCACCGTCATACTTTCTCTTCAAGACACCTAGTCTGTAAAGGATCTCAAGAAGGCATCTAATCCATCTGCTTCCTCTGAAAAAAACCCATGTATTGTTGTTAGCTATTTTTCCTTTCTATTCTTCAAAATACCAAGCCCAAGTCTAGACAATCTGTTCTGGTACTTAAACCACTAGAAAATGTTTCACAGTTCAAGTCTGAACTTCCTGTGGTTTTTTTAAGTGTTCCTGATTGTTTTATCTTTACTAAGACTTGGAACAGCATAAGACTAAGTAGGACTAAGTAACTATGTCTATGCATACTTTCCATCTTCTGTTTGGACTAAGAGTTTGGTCAGTGGCAGCAAAAATAGAGGACTATGAAAGGAATATTTGGCAAGTCTTTTTAGGAGTCTTTCAAGTGAGTGCATTATGAAACAAATAAATAAAGGACAGTCTGAAGGAAAACAAAAAGCCAGAACTGACATCAGAGAGGCATCTGTATAATGACAGGTTATGAATAATTTTAAGTAATATTTAGCCTCAAATAAAATCAAATAGTCACCAATTCTCAACTGTCATCTCATGGCATGCAGTGGGATTTTGATTTTTTTTAAAGCTCCTCAAGTGAGATATCGAAGGATTCCTAAAGGGTTTCCCTTTTTTTCTTTTTTTTTTCTTTTTATTTCTGAATTTTAGACAACAGTAGTAATACTACTGATTGCACCAACCAAATATTTGCGAATAAATGGGCACTTGCTAAATGTTTAGGGCCAAATTCAAATTCTGTGGAAACATCTGGGAAACATTATTTAGTTTAAATTGAATTGAAATGCAGTTCTTAGTGCTGCCAATATTTCCTTCCTTCCTTCCTTCCTTCCTTCCTTCCTTCCTTCCTTCCTTCCTTCCTGTCTCTATCTCTCTTGCTTTCTTTTTCTTCTCTTTTGGCTTTCCTTTTCTCCTGTCATTTTCTTTCAATAACCACTTCAAAGCTGGGTAAGGTCAAAATTACAAAGAATTTGAGAAAATTAGATAAGAAAATTTTCACCTGCCAGCAATTTAAACCAAATTCGTTTTAGCTTTTCCTGTACAGGTTGATAATAGGACAAAGTATTGAAGGTTGGACTACAGTTCTATAGACTATAGTTCTCCTTCTGCAGCAACAGTCACATCTTTTATTTTCTGTCCATGATAGAAACATTTCCAAATATATTCTGTTTTAAAAGGCATTTGTAATATAGACTAGTTGGTGTTATTTGGGTTTTCAAATAATTGTTGCATTTCTGCTTTTAACATAGAACTCAGTGCATCTCTGCTTTACAACCCAGCATGTTCAAAAATCGGTACTCTTATTGCTGTGTATTTTTCAAGGTTGCTCAGCATTTTCTTTTCTTTGTTGTTGTTTTTTTCCTGTGCTACAATAAAAATTATTATTTAACTATTCAATTTTTCCATATAGGAAAGAAGCAACTGTATTTTGATGAGTTTATTCTACTCCCAAAAGAAAGACCAAAGTATGGTAAGTGTTGTATTTCCTATATGCTACCCCTGTACTGTTACAAAGATTCATGCAAGGATGTTTATTCCATGTGCCTATGTAGGCCTAACAAATGTGGGCTAGATTCTGTCACCCTTGTGCTGAGTAAGTAAAACTTTACCCAATTCAAATAACTAATTTTGAATAAGTTCCTACTTACATAGGAATGGGAGAACAAAACCTTCAGGATTTATCATTTGCTGTATACTCCAGTCTTACACATACAGATATGAGCTTAATGGACCATGGTATGCTTAGAAAAATAACTGGAAATTCAGAATGAAGCAAAAAAAGAAACCAACCAACAATAACAGAAAGAAAGAGAAATTAACAGGAATAAAGTCCCTTAGGCAACTGCCCAAGAACTAACACAACACAATCAGAAATTCAGAACATTTATTGCAAAAGCTGAATAACTAAATAATGTTGAACTGGCAAAGCAGTAACAAGGATAACTGGTTAGATATTTATTCTGTCAAAATCATCAAACACCCCTCACAAACTGACATAAGTACTGCAATAAGCAATGCACCCCTAACCCATTTTTAAGCCTTTTATACTGTGGAGGAAAAAAAATAAAAGTGAACTGCTATATACAAAAGAATAAAGAAAGAAACAAAAAGGTTCTGGTTTTTGGTAAAAATAAAAACACCTTCAGATTAGCTAAATTTGTTACTTTAAGACTGATGTTTCACTGTGGCATAAGTAACTTGCTTTTTTCTGTAAGGACCTTTTTTTTTCTTTTTTTTGCATGCTATTCATTTGTGTAAATCGTCTTTCATGCCTTAACAAAAACCATCTAAAAATGTTTTGGATTTGGATTTGCTTTGCGTGCAACTTAGATCTTACTAACATTGGGAGTCACTCTGCTGATTTGACTGAGGTGACATGATACTGGTACCTGCCAGGCATTGACCAACTATGATAACAAACAGTTAAACAGCAATAATTAGAGATTTAACCCTTTAGCTCCCCCCAACTAGCCTACCAGGAGAATGCTCTGTTACATCATGAAGGCACAACACATTAAATATTCTGTGGCTATGGTCTAAAAACACTCGTGTAACTACGACGTTAACGCAGATGAGGATCAACACAAATGCTGCTGTTTCAGCAATACGAACTGTCTTAGGTATAGACACACACCTGCCCAATTGGAAAAACATTATTATTGTATTTTGTTCCTGTAGAATTTCCTCCACATATTTCAGCTGGGACCAACATCAGCTACCACTCATTAAATGACACACTACAGCTAATGTGATTAAGAATCCCAAACAAATAGCTTTCTCCCTTGCCCACCACCACACATTTAAATATTCTTCTGTTTTGCAATTTCCCTGTTTTATGAAACATAATGGAAATTAAACAAAAAATTTGGTGAGTTTTTAAGCCCTTACACAAGTCCTTTAATTTCTTAATGTTAAATTAAAAAAAAAGAAAAAAAGAAGAAATCTAACTGAATGCTGGCATCATTTGCTACTACATAGAAAAAAGGGGTTTTTTTTCCTTTTCTACAAGCAGCCTATCTTCCCACCCCATCACTCTTTTCACTTTTAATACAAGTGGCTTGAGTTTCTTGGAACATTGTGTGTCAGACAGACTACTAACACAGAAACACCATCACTGAAAATAAAAGCAAAACAACAAGAAAGCAAATGAAAGAAATTAAAAAGCAACTGTGAAACACAGAAATATGCTACAGTATCTTTTCAAGTGAACATTATAAGTACACAAAAATTGTAAGTAATAATTGTTGCTATTTACAAGTATTTGAACGCTGATTGAGTTACAAGTGTCCACTAACATTGTTAATAGCACAATAGGTTTAATGTTTACAGCTTCAATTGTTTGCAATATGATCTCAAGTATAACGGTCCCAGCATAGATCAATGACAACAAAAGCACAATTTTCTAGCTGGATATGCTTTTCAATCTTTGCAATCCACTGAGCTTTCACACTCTCTCACTCTCCAAATGCATCTTCTGTTGTTCATAGCAGCAGTCCAGGGTCAAGAAACAAAGAAACAAAAAAGGATATTTTCAAACTGGAGAGATCTCTGCAGATTTTAATCATGTCTATATAACAAAACCACACAACTAGTAGAAACACTCTTTCATGTTGCAGGACATCATACCTTCCACGGTGCTAACATAAAGATATGCATATCTCTGCTAGGTGAAGCATAGTTCTAGAGGTCTACCCAGTACATAAAGCTCTGACAAACACATAGTATTAGCAAGTCTAAGTAAGCTAAAGTCATTGGTCCAAAGTAACCATTTCTTATAGCTGGTGCTCCTTTGGACTCTCCACAGATCCCGGGGCCTGTTTATAAGACTTCAAGTTGGCCAGAGGAATGTCAGTCATGTGGTTGCCAGTGTTGAAATGGCCGTCACTGGAACCATACTGCTTTCGATCATTGAACTGGTTTCTGTTGCTATCTTCTTTCCAGGTCCTGGTCAACGTGTGTCCATTAACTAATTTGTCCTTCTTAACCCATTCTTTCTGGGGGGCAAAGGTGGAGAGAGGAGACTTTGGCTGTTGGTATGGACCCAAGCTAGGAGGCATCCAACAGTTATCTGAGTGACCCAACACCAGGCATTCTTGAGTACACATCTCTGTAGCTTCAGCTAATCCTCGTGGACCAAGAGGCCCATCTGTAGAAGAAAAACAGAGAAAGAAAAAAGGGAGAGAAAGGGGAAAAAAAGAAGACATAATATTAGATTGTGATATTAGTGATTAAACTTATACATAGACCTCAGGAGAAAATTAACAGTGATTCTGCAACCAAATATTGTGCTGGTAAATTCTACATACATTTTAATCCTGTTAGAGAGTAGATATTTTGTAGGGCATATATTCCCTGTGTATGCTACCCACCTTGTTTCCAGAAGTGGAAAAACAGTTCAATTATCCCTATGCTATTGGTCTTGGATCCTACTATGAATAAACTTAACTCCTTTTCCTTAAGTCATACAAAGAAAATAGAGCTAGATAAGTGAAAATGTCCGAGGAAGTAAACCTACCCTTGTAGATTCTGAGTGAGAATTAATGCTTATAAGGACCTATTATTTGGATGTACTCTGCTCTGGTTTTAACTCATTTTACTGCTGAAGAGCCTTGGTGAATTAACAGCCTACTGCAAACTGAGAAACATTTGTACTGTCCAAAAACAGGATTGCCCAAAGGAAGGCTCTGTATACAGGATTATTCTCATGTCTACTGTTTTACAAACACAGCTTGATGCATAGTTCTAGGTATCTACCCAGTGGATGCACACTCCAATGCATACTCTCAACAAGTAAGAGATAAGTTAAATTTTGCTTGATTTAATACAAAACCAGGAAACAGTTCAAAACATTGCATCAGAAAAGAGAATAAAATCAGTAACTCTTCTGACCATTAAACACATCTCAGATGCTATACAACCATAAAAGTCAAGGGAAAAAAAAGGCTTATATAAATCTGGCACTTTAAAAATAACTGTTCTCATAATTCTTTGTAAGCTAGAAATATAAGACCACAGGAGACAGAAACGAAGATTGCTGAAGTACTATGCATATTAAATATCTACATAATTTTTCACACACTATTGAGGACACAGCTGGCCAGCTGCAGGCCTCTTGCAATCAAGCAGACAGGTCACTCATGCCTTCAGCAACACTAAATTTCTCTCACTCTTACTGCATTTTTAAAATACTTAATTTGCTCATCTGCTCAGGCTGGAAGTAAGAGGAAGGGCAAGCCAGGAAAAAGACAGAGAAATCATTTAATGTATTTTTGTTAGATATTTCTCAGTATCTGGGATATGCTTTGCCAGGAGTAATTGCTGTGTTGTAATTTTGAGCAAGAACTTTGAGATGTCTTTTCTTGACTTCAGAGTAAATCAATGGCCTAGCACTGAAAATATTTGAAGAGTTAAGGAGACATATTTCCTTGATTAACCAGCCCAGTGACAGGAAGGAAATTATAGATTGATTTTTGAGAAAGAACATTAGCAAGTAGGCATGAATAGCAAAGTTACTAATCAGAAGAAAAATGTCAGCGGTGTATCAGAAAAAAAAAAAAAAACAGACTGTATCTTAATAATAATCTAATTGAGACTCAAAATGATAAGTGAAGACATTCTAACAAAGATTTCTATGTTAAAATGCCAAAGAATGTTTTGTTCTCTTGTACTCCATGCATATACAATAAATTACCCTTACTAACATCTTTTTCTGAACATTGAAATTAACTCAATTATTTTTTATGGAAACCCCTATTCATTTCCTACTGCTTTTAAACACAGATATAAAAAATACCATCAGGCATATCTCTACACATTACGTTAGTAATAGGCAATCTTTTTATCTCTGAGCAACACCTCTTTTTGAATATCTAGACAACATACAGTACGTTGTTGATGGGACAGAATAAAATAAGCTCTAATAAAATATAATAAGCTATATAAAAGTTGCTACTGAATTCCCCATATAAGAAAGTGCCCTATTGCTGAAAACTAGAACATGAAAAATGTATAGAATCAATGCTACTTTCCACTTAGACCAATACAAGGTGAAATTAATTAAACCAAAACCATTAGGAAAAAAGAAAAGAACAAATGTAAAGTAGGATCTTTGCAGAGATTTCTATGAGAACCATGAACAACACTTTTAAAGTGAGACTGGAAAGAGAGGTTTTTCATTGGTTTGTTTTTTGTTTTTTTTTCTTTTTTTTCCCCTATAAGACTCCTCTTTGAATCCTCTATTATGAAGTTCTAACCAAACTGAGGCAGGTACTTAGAGAGAAATAAACCCAAACCGGAACAATTATAAGTAAAGAAAGGACTCACAGTGTAGAGTCCTTTCAGCTACTCAGTGTAATACCCAGGGTCTAGCCTTGGCAAGACAGACCCTAGCTACCCCTCCTGCCTGAGGGGATACTTCCCATGTGCTCTGTACACAATGGTTTGGTCGGTTCTGTCTTTCCCCCTCAATGACTTCGGCCTTGTGGGTTCCTTCCCCCTCGGTGTGTCTCTATTAGTTTCAGGTCAATGACCTTACCTGCCCTTTGCCCCGCCCCCAGACCCTCTACTTAAGGGGAGACGGAAGTAAAGCTCTCTCTCTCGCCCCTTAGCCTCCCTCTCTTCGCCTTCTTCTCCCACCCCGGCTCGGGGTCGGGGGGGAGAAATAAAATGGACTCTCGCGGTTAACAACAGAGACTTGTCTGGTCTGTTTCCCTGCCGGCGCCTGTACCTCCCTGGACACGATGAACACTGTTGCCACGCGATGCAACATCACAGTACGTAGTTAACTTTTCCAGAAGTTAATCTACAAGTTAAAAGCTGACTTTTTGGGTGGGTTGTTTTTTTTGTTTGTTTGGTTTTTTTTTTTTTTTTGGCTGTCAACTAAAGTTTAGTTTTATTTTTTTCTCCCATTTCAGAGGAAAAAAAGTGAGAAGTGGCAGAACTATTTTCAATATGCCTACTCCCCCAGTAAACTACTATTTTATTGATCAAGAAAGAAATAAAGGTTTCGCAGACATTAAATTTTCAAAATAGAAAAAAAAATTCCCACAGAATGATACTTTTCAAGAAAGACCGTGCATGTACTCCATACTTTCAATCTACAGTGGAATAAAAGGATAACAGGAGAGCCTTCAGTATGATAGTTCTGAAGAGGATAAATTATTTTTTCTGTTTACTTAAATAAATTTGAAGAGATAAGACTATCATTTCAATTTAAAATTTAAATGAACAGTAAGATAGTTTTACTTAAGAATAAATATGGATGTGGCCCTACAAGTTACATGTCAAACTCTTTGGAAGACTTATTTCATGTGTTTTGCTTGCTTTAGTAACAGGCAGTTAAGGCTGTTCAACTTGGAATGAATTCTAAGCATCCTTTGCTTTAGCCATGTCTAAGCTGATAGACTTTCTGAAGAGGACTGGAATATTCAGCTATCTGCTGCTACTGTGAGCGGAAGACAAGAATGAGGTAACAATGCTGAGATGATTGACTGTGCAAGAATTGCTCCTTGGGTTTTTTACAGTTTAACAAAATACCACTGTCCTATTAAAACCTGGAAAATTAATTGTTGTGTGCAAGTCTTCCCCCAGTCAACCTTCCCTAGGAAGAGATATCAAAGGCAAGACCATGCAGTCCTTATAGCAGCCAATTAGAGTTTTGATATGGAAGCTGGTCACACCAAGTGACAGCTGTAGACAGAGTGAGAAACTCTCCTTTTAGGAGAGACAGGGAATCTCAGAGAACACCTGAAAGACACTTCTTTTAGCTGCATAACTGTTCAAATAGCTGTAAGGTATGTTACAGTCAGCACAGACCTCTTTATATACCTAAGAATGTATGTAAGAACGTTCAGAATTTAGAAAGGTTTCTGACTCCTAGTCAAATGTGTATGCATATTTTCCAGTACTCTGTCTCATGCTTTCCAATTTGTAAAATACAGGGAATATTTACTTGCCTTACTAAAATACTATGAGGTTTAAGTTTACAAAATGCCTTGTAAGATTTAATCTAATATATAACTAAGAATTATTATTTTAATCCATTTTGTCCCATCATAAGAGAAAAAAGAAATCCACAAAATATTTTTTTTTAGAAATGTAGATTGTTAGAATAATATATTTTATTCTTGAGCTACTACAGGGAGTGGTCATGCATACTTATTGAGGAAAAAGGCAGCTTCATTTATAATGTGTGTAGTGTCTACCATAGCTATCTCCAGTTAAGGCTGTTAGATATAATCATAATTTTGTGGTAAATATTGTTGCTAATAATGTTGATGATCATGATTTAGGGGATTCTACAAATTTCCTGCCATGAGATACAAGAAAAAGATGAAAAGAACAAGAAAGGATCTCATCAGCAAAAAAAAAGAAGACAACAGTGTTTTGACAACTAGGTTTTTTTGAGTTTTTGTTCTCAATCATAAAATTTATTATTTTCTAGGACTCTTTATTATTCAGGTTACTATTTAGCAGCATAAAGCATAATGATCATGAGCAATATGACAGGAGAGATCTTCTGGGGATAGCGTGACTGAAGAGTTGGCTGCTATGTATTGAGAAAGCCATAATGTTGCCTTAATAGCAATTATCTTTCTTCACCACCACTGCTGAACAATAGTTTTCACCCAATTTTCTAAAGTTGTTTCATTACCACATACAATGACACCACTTAAAAACCTGTTCCTGCTGCTTTAATTTTATAATTGCTTTAATTTGTTTCCTTTCTCTTTACAAAAATTTCTGTCACTGCAATTTCTGTATCAAGCTTTTCCATACTGAAGTACTTTATTGATATGTGGGGGATTTTTTTTTTCAAAGTATTTGTTCTCCGAACAATCCATAATCCGTGTGGCTGGTTATCAGTCTTGGCTGCTTGAATATATAATGACACAAGTGCTGATAAAACTGTACAAGCCATCTGTCTCTGGAGTTAAATGTTTTGAAAGCAAACACAAAAGTGCATAACAAACACTCCCTTAAATTGTCTTTGTAAATATTTATATCAGATCTTACCCAAAAAACCTTTTTGTTGTTATTTTATTCTGTTAATAGCTGTCAAGCAGATGCATGACTTGCCAACTCAAAAGCAGACAGGTGTAAGAAGGAATATAATGTGTGCTGCTCCAGAGCTGGTCATACCCTAATGCTGGAATTTCTGTGTGGTCTTTTATCTCTTGTTATTATACCCAGAAGCTAAACAGCTATTTCATTGATTAACTTACTGCTGCAATTAGCAAGTAGCTTCTGGTGTGATGACCAGCTGCTTTTCAACCTGCTTCTTTAAAAGTCTCCTGCTTACAGCCAGAAAATTCATTCTTCAGTTCTGAAAGAGTTGAGGCCACAAGATAATTTCCACTCAGTGAGACTTTTTGGTCTCAAGCAACATGAATAGGTACTCCTTGCCTGAGGGTGCTAACATTAAGTACAGTGGATTTGAACATGGCCACAATTGTGTTTCAGACAATCATATTTATTTAACTTTTCATATTGCATCTTAAAAGGGAAAAGAAAACAACAGCAACATTTTCAGCTCTACTTATCCTCAAATACAGAAAGCTCTTTTTTTTTTTTTGTGCTTTCATGAGCTACATTACTAAATTACCATCTCTGAGATCTCATGATTTTACAGTCTTCCCCACATGTATTGGAACTGAAATGACATTCCATTTCTCAGAGGTTCTACAATTAGTCATGTATTAAATATAAAAACTGGAAAAAAGTTTATAATGAAGAAGATTCTTTTGACTTTTTTTTTTGCTTTTAAGTATCAGACAAATGGGAAAGACTGTTCTTTATTTCTAGTCTGTTAAAAAAATAGTCCAAGACTACAAAGACACACACATGCTATGTCAGATGTGCTTCCTTAGTATTATTAATTAAGAGGAACATTCAGTGTCTATTAAAAATATATACTTTTAGGGACTTATTTCACAGTCATTCTACATGGTAATTCACATTCCATCCTCAAATTACTTTTTTCAAAGGTCTCTGGATTCCTCCTATCACTGCTGCCTGTTTTGGTAGATTTATCATTACCACCTTCTACCCTGCTGTTTCTCTCTCACTTTCCTGGTGTTCCATCCTCTGTACTCAGGTACAGATCAAGAAACCCAAACTGTCTTGGCCCAAACTTCTTTTTTATCAAGGCTGAAATAAATAATACTGTAAGGTTAGCCTACATCTGCATTACTTAGCAGAGATAAGCTGCCAGAATCTTAATTAGCACAATGGCAGGAGGGTCAGGAAGCAGGGGAAAAAAGGGTGTGTGGGAGGGACTGCCCAGGATACAGAAAAACAGGAACAAAAGTATTTTCTGAAGTGGCAGGAAAACCTCTCAGTAAGATTTTCTACACTATTCTATGAATTATTTAAGTGATCCAGACAGGTTCCATACCATGTACATGACTGTATAAAAACTCTGCATGACTTTGATTCCATGGGCAGCTAAATTTTGAAGGCAACAATATTCAAGTACTTGAGATTTTGTTTCTACCCAGTTGTCTGACGATGGAAGTTTCTTCATATCTATATCTTTTCAGAGCTAAGAAAGTAAACAAAGTAGAACTTAAGGAAGTATTCTAAATTTCTTAAGTTCCCTTCCTCTACAGCTGCTCTACTATAAAAGCTCTAATCAAAGAGAATGTTACTTAGTTTGTTATGTTTTCTTTTTTTTTAAGGTATATTTCCTAGAAATTCAATACCTTTACGACTTGCAAGGTCCATCAGTAATGGCTCTTCTGTTAAGATGCTATTTTTATCTGACCTAACTTTCTATTCCTATTTCCAACTACTTTTTCTGCATTGGCATACATGTATATAAACCTCTATGCATTTCCATGTGTGTGTGGTCAGGAAGTAGACATAAAATTCCTCTGTCTGCTAAGCTTGCAAGATACTAGGGGTAAAGTTTACTTAGTGCTGCCTAGTCTTTAAGAACAAATAGATGCATTAAGCAACACGAAGTTTGTGACCATTCTGCAGGCAAGTTGCAACAATCTGAAATCACAAGGGCACGGTCCTTGAAAGAGGGGGTGGGAAGATGCCACAGGAGATGTTACAAAGCGCCATGGTCTGGAGTGGTGCTGAGCTACAACTGAACAGTAGTATTGAATAATTCCATGCTCTTCGTCGGCCATACAAATCCAGCTCCATTACTTATCATGGATTGCATATTGCCTATGTTCAGATCTTTATGCCACTATTTTTTTGTTTTTGTTTTTTTATTTAACTGGGTAAAATTTTACAATTTATAGTTTAAAAAAAAGAAAAAAAAAGTAGGTTCACTAGATAATCTAGTGGTTCTTTCTGGTCTTAAAAATCTATGCATCAGCAATCATTAACATAAGGCTGCATTTTGTACAAACTTTCACTGACAAATGTAGCCAATTGTAGCATACCCCTTAGAAATACAGAAGATACAAAATAATATCTGGGATTTTTATTCTGACTTAATACATTCTGTCATTAAAACAAACAAACAAGTAAATAAACAAACAAACAAAGACACAGAAATGACTGCAATTTGTATTCTTAGCTGAAGTGTCACATTGTGGATGCAGACAGTCACCTTGCAGGAGGAGCAGTGGAAAAGAAATGCAAACAGGATTTGGCAAAAAACCCCCATTTGTTAACAAATAAATAAAGATTAAAAGCTTTACACATCTCTCGCACAGATTTCATTCTTTGGGCACAGATGAAAAGTCAACATTTGCAAATGGAGATAGGCCAAATTCAACAATACATGGGCAGCCAGAACA
>JANPWX010000013.1:9753159-9829140 GCA_024734555.1 Trochalopteron elliotii
CTTCCTTCAAAGTTAGGGGCGGGCGCTCCGCGGTCGGGAGCGCAGCGCCCCGGGGGGGCGCGGAGGGGGCGGAAAGCGGAGTCGGGTTTGCACGTAGCTGAGGGGTAATTTGGAAATAAGGGCTTGGCGTGCGTTTGGGTTGGTGGTGTGGTTTGAGGTTTCGGGGGGCGGGGGGTCGGGGGATGCGCCAGTGCGTGCTCGGTGTCGCTTGCGCGGGGCAGCGCGACCGCCCGTGGTGCGGGTCGGGCTCGGAGTGAAGCGGAGCGGTGACCATGGGGCCGCCGCCCGGCGCCGCGCAGGTTTGGAGGCAAACGCCTGCCCCGGCCCGCCTTCGCCCGGTTCGGCCTTATATTTAATACATGCCCTTTCATCTATAATTCAGGCTGCTCTGACTCCAGCCCTGTCTCGGCTCCCATTTACGCTTGCACACCTTTCTCCTTCCCTTTCCCGAAGGGTCAGGCGAGACACTCGCCAAGGGAGGGAGAGAGCTACTCTGTTGGTTTGGGTTTTGTCTGCTTAAACATTGAACTGGAAAAGATTCCTCCTCTCTGTGGTTTGATAAATAATAAAAGTGATCGTTTCGCCTTCTCCATAAATGACACAGGTAAATTATCCAGCTAGCCACAAAGAAGCATCACATGCCTGGAAGACACTGTAATAAAATGGCAATGTATTACGATATGAGTGACCTCAGAGTGTGACAAGAAGATGATTATAGTGCATTATCTATAGTGCATTATATGTAGTGCCTTTTTCAACATTTTCTGAAGCATGAATGAACCTTCATTTGACTGTGCTTTTATTACTGGCTTTTCTCAGCTTGAACTTACAAGCTGTATGATAGAACCTATCCGATTTAGTATGCCCAGGTACGTGTCCACGCTAGCTCTGCTTCTGGTTAAGCCTTTCAAATATATATGCATAGAAAAACAAAACAAAACAGCATCAGCGTTTGACTTTTTCTCTATGTGGTACTATCTCATTTGCACATTTTCACTGGATAGCATTGGTGAGCTAAAGATGGGAGTTCTGCATTGAAGATTTTACATTTTCAGATGCAGGCTCTTAGACTCCCTTATGTGTCTGCACATAGGATGCACTATTAACAAATGGTGGAAGCTGCTTGTACCTCTCAGAGGTCAGTAATTTGCATGGCATGAAATTGTGTGCTACATACTGATAAATGTACATATCCTTGCAAGTCATATGGATGCAGACACTGTATGTGAGCCTTGCACTCCTGTAATCCCATGATGTGTAAAGATTAAACACCCTTGGTTTTGCTGTGCTTTGTAGTTGTGTCCAAAATACTCTTGTTACAGATACACACAGAAAAAAAATTGATCCCATCTTTGATGACATCAAGTAACATTAGAAAACGGAGCTGTATCTAATAATAGTTTAAGAAAAATGTTCATTATGTAATACAAGAAGGATGGCTAGAGCCCCAGCATTGAAAGTCAAGCAAGTGACATGAAGGAGCAACCTTACTGCCAAACCACTTAGAAAAAGAATTCTGTGAATGAATTAAGTATGCAGTTCTTTTGTCTTTTAAAATACAAAGCAGAACAGCCATTAATAAAGGAGATAATTAGAACTGCTAGCATTCTGTGTAATGCAGTCTGCTTCTGAAATACGGCATGTTTATGTATGCATTAATAATGCACGCATTTTTCCTGACACTAGTCATATCACAACAGTATGGCATCACAGACGTTTTATAGCCTCATTCTAGGAACATCACAGGCATATAACATTCTTATTCTAATCACACCATAGTCATTTCAATGTCACATTGTAGTCACATCACATAGCCTGGTAATAATTATTTAACTTTATTGCTAAGCTGAATAGTTTTCTGTTTGCTCAGGGATGACTTAAACTTGTAGTCAGAACCGATTAGCACATGCTCATAAATGAGTTCTTCTCATGTACACAGGGTTAGACTCAAAAAGTTAGGAAGAGAAAAAAAATATTCAGTGAACTAGTGTCTGTTGGACTTAAACCCAATGCAATCCCAAGTCACAATAATAGCACATTTTTGCTGTTTTCAGAAGTAATTTTAGAAAGCCAACAATGTTTACATGTAGATCTGTCATGTTAATGTTCACGTGCTTGCTTTAAAATGCTGTAGTTCTTCAACTAATCATACATTATTAACCTCATGGAAGAGGCACATCTTCAAACCCTGTTGTATTTGCACACCAGATTGTAAAATTGAGGCCCAGAGTACCAAAGGGGTTAGAACTGTCACAAATGCTTCTAATAATGGTAGAAAAAAGAACAGAAAGGGCTGAATTCCTGAGCAGGAGTTGGAATCACCCAGTGCAGCATTAATGCCACCCCTGCAATGTGAGGAACTGCTCTGAGACGTGTCCTGTGCTCACTTGAGTAGCCATGTTTATCCTCTGGTAGATGTTTATTCCATTGCTCTTATGTTTGAGAAAACTGCGTTATTCGATGTCAGGTGCCCCTCAAATGCCTCAAATGCAGCTGTTGTGCCATTATTTGTACTGTTTCTTAATAGTTGCCTTTCTTTGCCACTATGGATTAGCCTTTTGTCTATGTATAAGAACACTGGGTTTGTAATCACATCACAACCTGTTAAAATGACTTCTGTATTATAACATACTAACTATTCATCCACATCATTGCTTGATATCTTCGCCTCCATATTATTATGTATCAAATTCTTTTCCATATCGTATTTGACTCAAATTCTAGCATGCTAGAAACTGACTCCAATTATTCTGTACTAGCTATAGTCAAATTGCACTAAATGGAATTGCTTATATTGTATCACAGTGGCTACAGGCTCACACAATGCATTATACATGAAACTGATTCACATTATGCTTAGCTAACTAAAGACTTTAATCTTGAAGTGTTGAGCATAAAATGCTATCATTCTTCACTGAACTGGCTCTGGTCACTTGATCATTTTGTACCTGGGATTGCCTCTTACAGGCTGTTATTATTAAAGCAAAATGGCTTTTCCTCTCCTGCAGTTCTACCACTTTCTGTGGAGAGCTGATTCATATGCTAATGAATGAGCTTTCTTATTTCGTGGCAGAGCACTGCAACACTGGAACCTGACCTATGGTGCACCTATAGGATGTCCCCTTCAGTGCAGCATAGTGCAAAAATGCATTATAAAAATTTGCTTGTGTGTTCAGATAGCAGGTTATGTGCTAACTGTTGAGCAATCCTTAATATTATCCCCAGAGGTCTTGTTTCTGTGTGTTGCTTAAGTCATTAGGAAATGCAGCCTTGGTCCCATCTGCAATAGGAAGCATTCAAGGCTGTATTGCCAGCTTTGCTGAGGTCTCTCAGGGCATTTCTGATGTGGTTGTCCCTGGAAGGAGATTAGGAGTTCAGTGTGGCAGGTAAAGAAGTGAAGACTCTCCCTGTTACAGATAGTTTTTAGTCCATGAAACAGTCCACCTCCACAGGGCGGACGTTCGCTCTGCTCTAGCTGACACTGGCATTGCTGTATCCTTGATTTCGGCTTCTGCCACAATTCAGTCTCACAGTAACCTTAGGAAACTCACTTCTTACAAGAAGCACTGGGCCAAAAAGTGTCACCTTTAATCTGCTGCACTCCTAACCCCCCAAACTAACCCCCCAAAACTTCAGGGCATCTGTGAAGACAAGAGAGGAACGCCACAGAGACGGGAGCAGCATATGGAGAGGATTGTGGAACCCGTGTTTTCTTCTATCCTTACAAGCATGTTGCAAGCATTTTTTTCTATCCTTGCAAGCGTGTTGTTTTGGTCCAGCTTTGTACACCTAATGGTTTGTAATTCAGGGGCTTGCTTCAGAGTTACCTTGTCTTCTTGGGTAGAGGGATTGGACCTGTAGTCATTATTTACATGAATGAAGTCAATAAAAGTGTTTTGGGTAATGTAAACCATACATAACTATAGCATTTGAAAAAGCCAGATAATTGAATTATAAATTCTATTTATTTAATATACTCATTTTTTCAATTTCAAAATGTATTTAATTGTTTTTCCAGAATGATTGTGAGAGCTCTAGGAAAGGAAAAACGCTTAAATGAGCAGTTCAGGACTGCATAATTATCTGTGTTCTTAAATGAACAGTAGTAGCTAAGTCAGTTAATGATTAATAATTTAAGCCAGTTGAGCTGCTGAGATGGGGCAAGAGTTGCAGAATTGGGACCTTTAAATGTGTCTTTCTTCAGGAAAATAAACTCAGTCCCTGGATAATCAAATCACAAAAGGGGCAGGTGATGACCTTCATTCCATTTGAATGGCAGAACTAAATTTAACTGTATTTGCCATTTTTTTTTGACTGACAAAGATTGCAAATGTCAGTTCATGGCTCTGAAGGGTCTACAAGTGCACAAGTTGAAAGCTGGCATTTTGCAGTGCCAGTGTTTAATCCCTGTCACTGTACAATGCAACAAGGTGCCCATATCCTATTAATTATTGCTGTTTATTTAAAGGTACAGATAATTATGCAGGCTTGAATTGTTTTCTTGAAAGTATGTGGGGCTTTTTCCTCCCTCACCGGGCTTTAGTGTCTATTTTCTATAATCATAAAAATTCATTTGGGTATAACTAAAAGAGAGTAGTAAGTGCTGTTTAAAATGCAATTGTTGGACCACTTAGATGTAATTTAATGGGGCACAAAACAAGAAAAAAAAAGAGCTTAATTCTTTGCTAAACTCTGTCATTTTTTATGATGGAAGTACCTGATGAATCAGAACACAGAAGCAGATTTCAACCAATGTGCTTTTGCGTAAGGCAAAAATATTTCAGAACCTGCAGATAGCCTGGTGTCTTATTGATTGTTTAAAATGAGTAGAAGGGAAAAGAATGGAAGTCTAAAGGCTTTCAGACAAAAAAAGTATTTGAAGAAAGTTTTACTGGAGCATTTTCGTTTGCATCAAAACACTAATGTAGATCTGATACATGGAGTTATGCTGATGAAATGTTGACAGGATCAGAATGAGACCCAAAATGTGGAATGAGACCTCCTTCAGGCATTGTCATGGTTTACCAAAACAGGCATTTACTTTGTTTTTCTGCTTTCAACTTATGACCTGCTCCTTGCTTGCACAGAAAATAGAAAATGCTCATTTAAATCAATATATGTACTCACACTAACTTGCATTAGTGAGATTGACGTCTTTACATCCAGATTTGAACTTAAATATCTTCTTTTTTTCAGTCCTACTCTTCTGTCAGTCATGCCTCATCATTTACAAAAGGTTACTAAGGTAGTAAAGCTTGATTAAACCCTATGTCCTCTGGGGGAAAAAAGAAATACTTGTTTGACGGAGACATAGCTTTATTCTTTAAATTACAAAGGCAGGCAGACAGATGACTAATTTCTGTTTAAAAGCATCATACTGTTACAATTGCTTCTTCTTATTTCTAACGCTTCTGCATTTCTTAACATTCCAGTTAAACCAAGGCATTTATGGTTTTGAGGTTTTGTCTTTTGGGAGTTGTATGTTTAGTGTCCTGGTGGTAGAAATATTGCAAGAGCTACACTCTTTCATTGAGCAGATGATGCCCATGTATTTGCTATGCATATGCACTGAAGGGAAGAGCACAGATTCCTGAACTGCATCTCTTTTCTGTGCCCTAGTGGCATGGCTCTGATTTTCAAAGACCCTTTGTTCTTGGGGGCTCAAAAGCTGTAAAAGAGAAGGTGTGTGCCCTCCTCCTAGGGGCAGCAGCACCCTGACTCTGTACATGCCACCATGTTCTGGGGAAGTACTTTGATGTAATTTTGGCATTCTGGAGGCCAGTTCCTCTCTGAGCTCCTCTTTATATGGAAGCCAAAATTCTGCAGAGTGCTCATGCAGAGCTGAGCCTGAAAGAAAGGATTAATCCAAATGAAATTACTCTCATGAAAACAATGGGAGAAAATTACAGGTCTGTGTTTGGTATGTATTCAGAGAATAGGAAATGTCATCAAATATCTTTGCTGTCATTTACATTCTGTTCAATATTCTAAAAATATTTAGATTCTAGGCAAGAGAAAAAAAATCTACATGACCACAGTATGAGTTCTCATAGAATTTCACTGTTCCATTTAATGACTTTATTGTCCAGGTTTCTTAATAGGCAGAAGTTAGTCAAAGTCTTAAAGTAAATAATGTGTTATCATGTAAGTGGTAAGTCATAATGTAAGCAAAGTAAAAATATATAGGTAATGGGGCAGTATTTTCCCTGTATTGGAAACTTACTGAGCATTCTTAGAAAATAGTTCAGGGGAAGAAAAAGTCCTGAGTTTCATGGGTTTTCATTTTTTATTACTAATAAATTACTGCTTCTGCCTCCCACATTGACAAGTAGCAGATGTTTCAACATAAACTCCATCAAAGTTAGTAATTTTGTCCTCTCTCTTATCAATGTTTCTGTCGCTCTGAGGACGACATGCATCAGGAAATAAGTAAGCACCTATCTATAGGGGCATCACTCATTCATGCTTAGACAATTATCACTGCAAAACACACTTCAGACTGATCAATAATTGCTTTCCTTGTCAAATTCTGGATGTCACAAGCAGCACCAAAGAAAGGGATCAGACCAGTGCAAAGCCTTGTCTAGACAGGTAGATGAGATTGCTTTTCATTGTCACAGAGGCAGGAGGGTGCCGCAGTGATCTACAGCAAAGCCTAGCAAGGCACCCATCACCCTTTTTCCTGCTTGGGCAGACTCAGGTTGTGTGAGCAAGGAAAATCCCCTCTCCAAGGGATGATGCCTTATAATCTCAAAAATGCAATATTAGGAATAGCTTGGAAGTGCCACAGTTTTTTCCCTGACAAAGTTTGTTCTGACATAGGCCAGAAAGTTGTTATTTTCAGATGGATTTACAGGGATCAGTTCTTAGATTCCCTTTCATATCTCCGTCTTTTCCTTTTATCTCTTTAAAGCTTGGATAGACTGAAGGTCTTCTGTCTGATTCACTTCTATCTGTGCTTGCAAACCCAAGGCCTGTGATGAGGAGAGGATACTTGTTTCCAAGAGAGAATATTTTGAAAAGCAGTAAGTTGAGTTTATTCACAGTCCTCTTTTGACATTCTTCTTCTCCATAGAATATATCTATATAACTATTTGTCGCTGAAGACAGTAAATCTGAGCAATAGATAAAGAAACCTACAGATTTTCTTGTACTGAAAACTCATATAAAATACACCTGATACCAGAGGAAAAACACATGAAGATGTAATACAAAAATGATATGTTTATCTCATTTCTGTAATTGTGAGGTCTTTTGCTTCAAGGCGTAACAAACTATGTCAGTCATTGTAAAACCAGATCCATCTTCCATATGCTAGTACCATACCAGTGAGGAGTAGTAACTATAAAGCCTTTTTCTCCCCTGCTGCTTCAGTGCTGTCAATCCCACAGAACTCCTGTGCAATTCAGTAAACTTGATACACTGAACACTAGTCATTTCAAGAAGGTGGGCTTCAGCTGCTGCTTGGTTTACATTCCTGTTCAGTTGATTCTTGATTGAGAAATATAGGGAGTCCTACAGAAATGTTAGTATTTCTTCTAACAGCATGAGTGCCAGAGGATTTCAGGATACACAGTGAGACAGCCAGTTGTATTCAGCATAATAATACGCTTTTCATTACTGACAGAAATAATAATAAAAAAATACAAATTCAAAAACTATGAAATTCTTATAAAATGATTGAATTTAAGTGAACAAAGAGACTGTGTGCTAGCCCTAAAGATGCATGCATTGTAAAAATGGTATAGCAAGAATCTTCCTCTGTACACACATACACTACTACAAGAGAATCAGAGGAATCATGTTTTAGTTTTCTTTCCCATTAAGTATTTGATCTTGGATCTAAGTCTGTGAACAAGTGAAAATCTCCGTTCTGTTGACAAAAGTTTTTTTGTCACTCTGCTTTGGTCTGTGGTAGTTCAGTGCCCTACACTTTCTCAATGGAACAGAAATGCAGGTATTCCTCAGCCAGACCCATCTGTTGCTTTGAAACATTTAATGTAAACTACTGTAAGGTAAAGGCTTTTGCCAAAGCTTCGATTCTTTCGCAGCGACACATTTATGGCTAACAAGTAATCTTTTTTTTTTTCTTCTTTTTTTTCTTTTTTTTTTTCTTTTTTTTTTATTAGTGGATATAAGCTCTCAATCAGCCTGCAGAAGTTGAACGTAACTGGTTCTCTTGCAGAAGTCCGCATGTTTCAGTTTTCCCAAAAGTAGAAATGAAAAAATTAGTCATGAAGCAGAATTTTGCTGTGCCTGAACATGGGCTTTAAGGCATAAGAAACTCACTTCAACATCAGGACCTGCATGTTTTAATAGTATTAATAGGAGGTAATATTCAAAATATGGCTCCTTCCCACTAAATGCAGACAGGAGGCTCATTTTCATAATTCTTTCTTTAATTGCATTCTTTCAGTTAGCATTACAAATTATTATGTCTGTGTTCCCACTTAGCCTAAAGGAGCCCCAGCTTAAAGTGTGCGGTCACAAATTCTGTTCTTTTTAATGCTGATACTGCTTGTCCTGATGTGCAGTAGATCTTGCACATTATTTGAAAACCTCCATGTGGTTAAAAAAATCCCAAAGCCTCAAAAACAGGTCGAAAAATATCTTAGTTGTCCCAAGTGCGTTATGGACACTGCCTAGGCGTCTACCTCACAATGCAATCCTAAAAGTCTTATCTTGTACGTCATCAAACTGAAGGAAAGTTGTCCACAGCTTGCTTCAATTTAAGTAATTCTGAGAAGCATTTGTGTTTTTATGGCTGTTCAAAAACCTCTTAGTCTTAGCCTGTCTAAGCAACGCACATCTCAAGCCATTTTGAGGCCTACAAATAAGATCCTTTTCCTCTTCTCAATGGATAAACCAGTGCATGCTTACAAAATCAAGCTTTGTGTGAAACATGGAGCATTTTGTTTTACTCTGTTTTTAAGCACAACCATGAAATTTGTGTTTAAATGGTTTTAGTATTCCTTTAGCCCAGGTTTTTGTCTTCATAGATTCAAAATCACAACTCCTAACTCCTGGAATTAGGAGTATGTCTTAGTCTGCTGATGATGTTGTTCGCTTTGATAATATGAGTAAGTCCTGCTGTGGCAGGGACAGGGCTGTGTGTGTGTGCACGCTGATTCCCAGGCACAGTGGACAAGACTGGACTGTGAGTCTTGGCTTGCATTTTTTACTCCATGAGCTCCACATCCCTTGCATGAAATTGCCATTCAAGAAAATCTTTCATAGTGTCAGTAAGCCTGACCCTCCCCAAGTAATCAATGAGTTGCAGGTGGTGCACAGAAGGGTGGTGTGTGCTTGAGTCACACAGGACAAAGCAAAAAAAAGCCTCTCTGCTCTCCTTCTTCCTCAGAGAACTGTCATGAATTTCTGGCATGTGATTCAAGTGCTCTTGGTGGCCCATTTTCTACTTCTAAGAGGTCTATAGCAGGTAATTTAAAAGCATTCCTAGTAACAGTTGATTTCAGTTGCCTGAACAGGGCTCTCTCATTGTTTGAGAGAATCTGTCAGGAGGTGCAAATTGAAAAGGTACATGTTCTCCATGTGCTTGTGGATAGATCACCATGCTAGTCAGAGTTTCTTCTTCTCTGACTGGTTTAAAGGAAAGAGTGGTTTCTCTTTAGTTTCTGAAAGATAGCACTCTGCAATTCTGCATTCTTCCTGTGTGTTCTAGAGAGAACCAAGGTGTTCCTGTGAGGGATATGCAGCTTGAACAGGAACATTTCAACTACTGAATGGCTTCCTGGAGCTTCACCTAACCTCATTTGCTAGCTTAAATGCCATAAAAATTACCCACACACTTTCAAAATTTTATCTGCTGTGAACTGTTATGTCGAGGCACAAGGGGAGTTTCTGGGGGTTTTTTTGTGTTTGTGGGGGTGATGTTGGTTTACGAGTGCTTTTTTAATTACCATGTAAGTGTCAGAGAATGTCTTAATTATCCTGATTTAAAAAAAAAATCAGAATTAGAGAGTAATTAATCTTCCTTGAAGACATTTACATCTAAATAGCAGTAACTGATCTAATGATCTCAAATTTACTGTGCTACAATGAATGGAGATCATGGAACAAAGAAAGTTGGAGAAAAAAAAGGATTAATATTTATACAGTGTCATTTTTTTTCAACAAAGACATCCAGAATAATTAAGTATGTGTATGTATGAAAGAAGGAATTTCTGAAATTAGGAAGGCATTTATGTGGTGGATTTTATGGCTTAGGATCCGATGAAAACTATTTTAATTGTATTTCAGAGAGCAATCGTGTTTGATGAAGGAAAAGTACAAGTTTGGGGGTTTTGGGGTTGGGGGCGGTGTTTGTTTTTGGGGTTTTTTGGACGGGGGGGTGCTGCTAGTTTTACAGATGAATATAGAAGCTCTGTCTGTTTCCTCTGAAACTGCTGAAACCTTGTCTGCTGACGTGGGGAGCGCGCGTTTCGGCTCCAGCAATTCCTGTCGGATGCGTTTCCTTGGGATTGCGGCGGTTTCCTCGCAGTAAACAGCGGCATCTAGAGGCGACTCCCGGGTACTGCAGGCAGCCGCGGCCCGGCTCAGACGAGCCGAGTGAGGCTGGGCAGTTGCCGGAGTCGTCTTCTGTTTTATTTGCTTTTTAAAGTATCTCTGGATACATTCTGCTTTTGGGACACCAGGCATCCTAGCACACTGTCACTACAGAATGCTTAGATGCCTTAAGGCTGTTCATTTAATCGCAGGCATTTAAAGAAGTTAGGCTAGCATCCACTATTAGTGTGAATCCACTATTTTTGGTTCTGATAGGGTGACAAAACTATGCAAAATTTCCATAAGAGAAAATCAGGAAATTGCCTGTATATCATGTAGTTTTGAAAAATGCATGTTTAAATAGTTGCCTTTAGTTATTTGTGCTTCTTATAATGCAATTCAAATTACACTAAGAAATGTATAGAAAGTATTTTTAAAACCTAACTAGACCCCCCAAAAAAAAACCTCTTAATTCATCAAATAATTGTTTGGACCCTATGGTAGGAAACAATATCTATGAAAGGCTGTAAAAGAGAGGCACATTGTGAATGTCATCTTATATTCACAACTTGACATTACTAGATTTCCATCTCCTACCTTAGATGCAGTGAGAGCCAACAATTGACAAAAACCCATTTCACCAAAACGTGATGAGTTATACATCTCTCTCTCCCTTTTCTTAATAATTCAGTTCTGCCATTTAACAAGCAAAACAATTTATTAGATCATTTTATTAAAAAAAAAAAGCAAACCACAAACCAAGATTAACTAACCAACCAGATGAAATAGCTATATATAAATAGCAAAGTGCTTGGAAAATTGTTATTGTTTGTCTTAACTGAAGTTGTAGGTGTTTTTCTGTCTAGACCCTAAACATCTTCACATTCTGCAGTTCTCTGCTATCCCTGCTTTGTCAAAGAAGGATCTATTCCACTTCTGTTTGTCAGAGTTTCATATTATTTTGCAAGAATTTAAATATCTAAGACTGTGTCTATTTTCAGTCATGGGTCAGGCAAGAGTGCAATTTGTGTAGAACTTGAATGTAAGATGTGCATTAAGATGTAACTCAACATCTGTTTTACAAATGAGCTGCATTTAAAAACATATCATTGCTTAATGAGGCTATACTGTTAATTAAATGAATTAAAAATTGTGGTATGAAATAAAATCAAGCAAGACACAAGATGTGATTTAATTATGACAAAGTTTTCTTAAAGCTGTCAAGTTAACTACTTAGGTAAAATCTTTGATAGGACAATGCTGGCTAAAAGGGCAATTTTCCTTTTATAATGCTGTTATTTTTGGAGTAACCATTCCATTTTGAAGGTTGACATCACTTAAATCATACAGTAAGTTTTTATTAATTTGGGTGCATATTATGGGAGTACTGTTTGTGTTAGAATGGTGACTGAGTTAATGAAAAATGCTGCTGCATCCAGTGCATTATTGTCTGACAAGGAATGTTGCAAACATTAGCAAGAATGAAGCTAAAGGAAAGAAGATATGTGTCAGATGATGTTTTTCCTATTCTACTGACTCTCATAAAGTTTTGTGAAAAGGACAATAGGATCATAATTTCATTGTGATCAAGTAACAATAGTATTGGTAAAATAATTAAAAATACTGTTTCAAACCTATTCATGTAATAAAAAGACCTTGCTTTCTCAGGCAGAGACCACAAAGTTGATGGCAGACAATAGTAAAGGGAATGGAAGCAGTGTACACCATGTTCTTCCTCCGGAGACAGAGACCGTAACCTTGCAGGGATAGATGCCTCATCAGTCACAACTCCAGTGGATTTGGATGTTTGCTTGGTAAATGCATTTATAAGGAGGAAAAAAATGTGTTGCTGCAGTTGCACAGAACCCTTCTTTATTTCATTCACTCTTTTTTTTTTCTTCAGACAGAAGAACACTCCTGCACAGAGCTCGAGAGGCCACATATGCAGCAGAGGGTAAGTTTCTGCACATTAGTGCTTCTAACATGCTCACTAATGTTTATACATCTCCAGAGGGCTTTGGTGTAGGAAGACAGTTGCTCTAGCAGGGAATCTGGAGGTAAAGTGTGAACTCTAATGAAAGAAGTGAAAAAAGCAAACAGCTGGGCTTCCTATCTCAAGATAACTGGGGAAATGGAAGCAGTCTATAGGAGCATCAAATGGGAAAATGTGATCTCTTGCAGTAGATACTACTCATTTTTTTTGGTAGCAAAGGAATGCTTTATGCAATTTAGCTGTAGAAGTGATACAGATTTAAGATGTACTAGGTAGCAAAAGATGTAGGAGTATTCTGACAAGAAACGGCTGTAATCACAAAGGCCAAGACTGAAGCAAGAAACGAAGGTAATACCAAGAAAAAGGATATGAATTAGGGAAAAAAAAAGGAGAGAGAAAGCAACCTCTGTGTAAGTTTGTTAAAATTAAACTAGGATTTTTTAGTGGTTATACAACAATACTTTTATGCTCAATTGCTGGGCCGATGGGAATATTTACATTTGATATATACTGTTATTTGATAATATCACAGTGAAGTTGCACAGTTGTTAATTTGTCAGTGGCCTAATGCCTTGACCTCTATTGCCCTTAGGGGATAGGCACTGCCAGATTGTCTCAAGCTGTCCCCACCAAATAGCTTCAGTGCTTGAAAAAAAGGATTCTGTGCTCAGTGGAATACATCACACAAATACAGTTGCTCCAAGTGTGAAATCTCAACGTGAAATTCTTGCTGCTACTACTTTCCAAAACGCAACTTTTGCACAAAATTTGTTTTGTTTGCTCATTACAAAAGAATATTTGTGTTAAAGTGGGTAGGGATGTCCATGAATTATCAGCATGTTAAGTGTCCTGTAATCATCTGCACTACTGCCCTGTTATATGAAATGTTGAGGTGTTGTTTCTTGTTCATAGAGTGTTTATTTCTCCAGAGGGAGGCCAGGAATTTCCATTTCCACAAGTATAGTTCACTGGTAAAAATACTTCAGTCATTCATGAATTCATTTTTGGGAGAGACATGGTGCAATTTAAAAAAACTGTAGGAAGGAACAACCCTGACAAATCACATTTTTACCTGCTACACTTAGTTTTACTTTTTCAGTAATAGTTAATTACATGCCGTATTGAAAATCCTCCACTGCACTGACAAGCAGCTGAGAAGCAGCAGGAGTTTATGAAGCAAATACCTGCCCTTACATAACAATTCATGGGACTGGGAAGCTCTCTTATAGACAGCAATATAGATGAGGGTAAAGAAGATAGTGAGAACAAGCTTTAGCTGATGGTGTCAGAGGATTGCTGCTGGAACTGTCTATTAAATGTGGATTCCCAGTATTGGACTAGATAATCACACTGAATTGATAGGATAGCACAGCTTGCAATGGCAGGAATATGTTTGCTGAAAATTTATGTCAAGGTTGCCTTGGAGCTGCCAGCCTCATACCAATATAAGATTTCCTTGTCCACAGAGATAAATTTTGTCATAAACGTCTGGAAACCTACCATTTTTGACAGCTGCTGGTCAGCTGCAAGCCCATTTGATACCACTGCCATGCCACACCTAACACCAGCATTAACTGAAATGCAGGCCTCAATGAGAGTGAGGCAGGAAGACACCTTATGGTTTGAGGGCATGAAAAGCTTCAATTTCTTACTTGACGGCTTTAAAAGCAGCTTGTACCTGTTTAAAAAAGAAAAAACAATCCAAACTTTTTTTTTTTTTTTTCCCTCTAAGGAAAAGACCCAAGTTTAATATTGTGTTTTTAGCTTTTGGCAAAGTATGCTCTATTGGGAAGACTTTGCACAACCACAGATCTATCTATGAACATGAGAGTGCTTGTGTACTTGCTCTTCATGTTGCCGATTTTAGAGCATATGTGTGCATTAATGATTTTGAAAACATTTTAAGTATGAAGATTCACATTTAGACTTTCAGGCTTATGCTTGATTTCTATCAATAAAAGGAGCTCTCTTTTGTGGGTTTTTTTCTGCATATTTTTAGTTATGTGAGGCTCAGACAAGCTGAGCCTGTCTCAACAGTAGGTCAAAGACAGCAGCACACTAGCGTGTCTTCAAGCCCTCACTGTTCATCTCCTAGTTAAGGACCTTACTGGAGTTCTCTGTGATTCCCATCTAGTCTATATATTCAGATTTCTTTTACAAATTAAAACACAAAGTGAAGAAGAAGGGAAAAAGAGTGGAAAAGATCATTTCCTGCTCTGAAGTTGAGTCTTTAGCAGACCTATCCACTCGGAGAGTAATGGAAATCTAGAGTGGAAATACCCCAGATTTAGATTCCCACATGTCAGTGGGATTCTGTTTCTGAACATCAGATTCAAAGTCAGTTGAGAAATGTTATGATCTTCTGCATGAGCTCTCTGAAATCTGAATTCTTTACACAGCATATTATTTGCAGAGAGAGGCCCTGATAGAACTTCCCTCTGCATTTGCACAGTAAGATAGCAAGCGACTAAAAGAACTCCAAGAGAGAACAAAAGGACAAAACTAAAGCAAACTAAAAGAAAATGTTGCTTAGCAATGCATCCTGTACCACTGTAGGGAGATGGTCTTTGTCACAGATATTTACATGTTGTGAGTAGAATTTATTGAAAAGCAGAGAAACATTTGCGCAAAGCCAAAAACATAAATAGATGGTGAATTGCATTTCTTTCAGCACTGAAAAGATCAAACTAGAAGAAGAGACACAAGCAAAAAATGCATGTATACAAAATTTTTAAAAGTTACTAATTTGGAAATAGATGGTGTTTGTTTGGTTTTTTTAATAGATTTCCCTTACTTGTCCTTTCTACTCCTACCCTATTTGTACCATTTGGTTCAATGCACTGAGTGATAATTCTGTTAGGGTTTATTTTTATATTTGAAACTTTGGGCTTATGAAAGCTTCAGAATGGTGAAAGAAGAAATAATTAACTTTAAAAATGAGTGTTGGAAGAGTGGCTGACTAGAAAATTTCAGGGTTTAAAATTTCTTTTAGTGCTTTCATGACTTCAGAATTTTAAGAAACTGAGGAACTGGAAAAATGGAAAAAAGTGGAAAAATCCATCAACATTGCTCATATTCTTGAATTTAATTGCAAGGAGCAGGAAAATAAAAATATGTAAACTGAGAACTTTTCAACTTTTACATTAATTACTGTCTCAAAATCTTTTAAGGATTATAGTTGAAAAAACTGTTGGGGGAAAAAATAAATCTATATCAATTGTCTACATTCCTCCATGTGTTTTGTTTTCTTTTTTTTTTTTTTTCCAGAAAGGCTTGCCTATTTAGACATCTCCTTTCCCCCATTTATGGTTGGCTTCCTTTGCAGCAGACTGCTACAGACCTCACTGCAAATTAGTGACAGTATATTTTTTTATATTTTCCCTTTTGGTATAGCACGTTCAAATGATAAAAAAGCCTTATCATGTGTATGTGCACACTGAGTACACAAAACCCAGGCATCATGCATATTAGTTTTTCTCATGGATTGATTGGTGCTATGCTTTAGGTTACATGTTTTATAGTGTCCTGTAAGGTACATTTCCTAGTGCCGCATCACACAGTGTCCATGGTATATTTCACAGCTTTTTAAAATTCCATTTTATTTTAGCATTTTATCAGGTATAATGCATAGAATTTTTTTAATAGAAAACTCTTGCTATGAACATTTTACAGCATAAACTTGCATATGTATGAAAATATATAGAGATGGCAGGGCATAGATGAGGCAGGAGGTAGAGAATATTTTTAACCTCTAACATTCTCAACATTTGGTGCAAAACTCCATTTATTTTATGGTGGAATTTGTACATGTCTTCTAAGGATAAAAAAAAAATGAATTTAAGGCACAGAAAGTGTCATATTTCGGCTCTAATATTACAAGGCAGAGACACCTTGCTGTTTGTGCCAGTATAGATAACTATGATCTTTTATCACCTTAGAAGGAATCCTTCTGAGGAATAAAAATCCTCAGTACCTTACTGATCTGTTCTTCTTAAACAAGCAAGTCCTCTGTTTCATGACTGCACAAGTGAATGACATTTTTACATTTAAAAAATGTGAGAGAAATACACATAGGATTAGTTGCTTGTCCCCCAATAATCCCTTAAATTCTTTTAGCCTTTCCTACTGCTCACCACCGTGTCACACAGTGACATGTTAAACAGCCTGAGTTACTCGTTTGTTCACAGTTTCCATGAGCAGTGTGTTTTTCTGAAAGGCTGTGGTGGACAGCAAGGTCAAAAGCTGCTGCTTTGTTTTGTCCTGGATTTTGCACCCTCTGAAGGGAGACAGAGATGGTGTTATTTCTGAGAGTGAGTTTAGAGGCTTTGCTGGACAAGCTTTGGCAAGCGCAGGGTGGAGCAGGCAGGGAGCCTGCAGCTGGCGTGCGAATGGGCGAGAAAGCAGAGAGCACAGACACAGAGGTGACAGGAAACTTTCAGAGACAGTCAGAGGGAGTTTGCTGCAATCCACTGTGAGAACTGCAGGATGGGGAACAAGGTCAGAAGGAAAGATGGGCACAGTGGATAGGGGTGAGCTTTGTTTTCAAACAGTTTAAGCTGTGTTCCCCAGAAATTTTCCTTTTCTCTATTGTAATGGTTACCTTGTCCTACCCTGTGACCTAATGATTTTTAACACTAAAAGCCCTGTTTTGTGGTTTGACGTAAGGAGCAATGTTGGCACAGCTACCTCATGTCTCTGGCTGACTCATTGTCACATCACATTGACTTGCAATTTTCACAAGGAACAGTCTCTCAGACACAGGACAAGAGGAGAGACTTACCACAATTCCAGTCTATATCCAGAGGAACTGAAGTGGAAAAAGACTTACAGTTTCCCAAAACAGGGAAGGGGATATGAAGGTAACATTTCTGAACTGGATGTAGCATGGAGTATTTCTCCTCTAGTGCCAAGTCAGCCGCTGCTAGGAGCTTATTAACCTCTGTGTATGGTCACTGAGGAATGAATTCCTATCAGTTTACAAGGCATAGAAAATGTTATAAGGCAGAAGATGAAAAAAGACATGATAGGACAAACTGAGAGCAGTCTGAAGGGCACATCTTTTTATGAAGCCTGCTGAACATTGCCTCCTCCTGTGATAGCAGGCTGCAGGTCTTTCCAGGTTTTGTAAATAACTTGGTGGTTTTTTTCCTCCATTATAGTAAATATACTGTATATGTATAAACAGCATATGTTTAAGACTGGGGCTTAGATATTCTTTACCCCCCATCCCGTTTTCCCATGATTGTGTGTCCTTTGGCAGAAACAACATTAGTAATTACATAATAATAGCCTGATATTGATGTAAATTTTATCCAATCATTCCTAACTGCCTTTGGAAAGTTAGAAATGTGAATAAAAGGGCAAGTATGCTCATAAAACCAAAAGGGAGTCAGTCAGACAATAGTCAATCACAAAAATGAGGCTGATATAGGAAAGAAAAATACTGCCTTTCAGTAACTTTGCCCCTCCCAAAGTTAAGTATAACCAGTTAGATAATGGCTGCGCTATTATTCTAAACTGAATATGAATTTCTGTAGATGTTGGAGGAAACCACATGGGGAATAACTGCAGAAACTTAGACAAAAGAGACTCAGTTCCCTGGTGATGTATCCTTCTAAAATGTCCACAAATCTCTTGAGACAAAATATCTATGCGTCATCTTCTTCTGTTTATCTAGTAAAGCTGTCCTCTCTCTTGACTTCAGTTTTTCTTCTCTTCCACGTCCCCCTCTTTACCACTGTTTGGGTGGAGATGTGTAGGTTTGTAAAGGATTTTTCAAGGAAACAAGTCAGATGATTACTCAAAGCATGAAGCATTTCTTCCACTTGAGCACGATAAGCTCAGAAGGACTTTTCTGCTGCCTGCCAGGGCAGCTGAATAGACCTGTGCCATGATTTCAGGGGCTGCAGAGAATAGGCAGGTGCAACCAGTACAGGTTTTTCCCTCCAGTGAGTGTGACAAAAAATAGTAGTTTCTTGTAGCAAAGTTTTGGACCTTGATTTTAAGGGGGAACATAATGCAATATCTTAATGGCCCACAGGTTTCCAGGAAGGAAGTTAGGCGGAAAGTCCATAGGTTGACTGGACTGTAAGTGAACTGATGTGTCTGTGAGTACTTTGGTGACTTGTGTGGATCCCATTTATCAAAATGTGTATTTACCTCAGACATTTTTTTTTAATTGAAATTATTATAAACTTTGGGGAGTTTTGTAGTTTAGAAGAACCATCTTCAGGAACTATTTTGCTGATACATTAAAAAGAAATCACTTTTCACAGAGTGTTGTTACATAAAACTGAAATAAAGCAGTGAAAACTTGGATAAAGATGAAGACAAAAAAGCAAGAGAATGAAACTCTTTTCTTCAGTACTAAAAAAGCAAGATAGCTTGTGTGATTGTTTCTCAGTGTTTTGGAGTAGTCTCTCACCTCTGTCAACTGAGCTGTGGTGATGCTTTCACAGATAACATGAAAACATGTTATCACTGAGTAATTTCTGACCTTATTCAAAGATATCTCTTTCTTTACTTTATTCATCAAAAAGCTCTGTGCACTGTAGTGCAGCACCCTTGGTGCTTGCAGTACTTTGTTGCTGGTAAGCTGAATCTCCAGCACAACAGTGGGTAGCTACTGATCAATAGCGACCGAAGGTGACACATTTCCCAAAGATGCTGGCTGTGAGCTTCTGAGCCCTCTGGAGAATGAAGTTTGGCATGACACACACCCAGAATCTTAAACAACCTGTTTTATCTTGATTCTGTTATCGTTACTGGTCCATGCATCTCTGAAAGCACTCTTTTTCCACAGAGCAGTGCTTACTTTATGAACGTCAAAATGGCAGTTTTAAAGGTGAATAGGATCCAAGCAGCAATCACATTCTTCTTCACAGAACTTGGTGCTTGTTGCCAAAACTATTGTTTCTATCATTAGCTTTATTACCAGTCTAACTTAATTAGCTAAATGACTTTATTTAGTGGCAAGTTCTCCAGTACATCTCCACTAACCATTTCATTTATTCATGTAAATACTCTTGCAAGTGGGCAAAAAAGAGATGGACAGGGAACAGAAAAGGAAGCTGGACATAGTGGCCCTTCCTACACAGTTTGACCGATGAGTGAAAGGAGAAGAACTGTTTCCTATGGTGAATTTTGTTAAACTCTTTATTCTTGAGGCACAAGTGCTTATTGCTGTCAAGAAAACATCTGCTAAGGCAGCAGATAGAAAACAGGTGACTTATCAAGTGAAAACTGGTTTCCAGGTGCACTTGCCCAGGCACATAGAGAGCATCTACCAGTTACCTCTTTCCTTTCATTTACTTACTCTGTAGACGAACAACTCCAAGGTCTTTTGAGACAGTTGTAAGAATGACTTCAAACACATTCTCCCCTGGAAATCTTTTTCATAAAGGAAATTAAAAGGCTCCAGAGGGGTAACTACATTCTCCTAAGGACAGCACAGCATGCACAGTACCACTTAGCATGAGGCTGCCCAATATATGACAGTAGATGACCACTACAGGATTATATTATATTATATTTACTGCCAGTGCCGTTCAATGACATCCAATGCTTGATAGCTATCAAAGGGCAGCTTATATGCTTTGCTACACTGCTTTGATGGATATTATGCCATGGCTTTCATTTCCTTTCTTTTTAATATAACTTGTAATCCCATGGCATCGACTCAGATCAGCTTTATGTAAAAGTGTCTTCAGGTTCCTTCACTGTGTATTTCACTGTTGCTGCCTTACACAGAGGGTAACTGTTTTTAGGTATTTCCATCTGGATGTGCCTCAAAAAACAGAGTAATGACCCTTTTATATTTAACTCAGAAAGAAATCTTACCCTCTTGCTGCCATAAGATATGGGTAATTTTTCAAAGTTCTGTTAAACATAAATTGTGTGCAGATCATCCCTGGTGTATTTTTAGGGGTGTAACCAGATTATATTTTCCACCACTGAGTCGTCTGTTTATCTATTTTTCTATACTAAGTATAATAAGTTCCGATTGAAAACAGTTTCACATCTGTAGAGGAAATGGAAGAATAACAGTTATTTTCAGAAAATAAAATGAAAATTTAGAAGTGTAGAACAAAACTGGTCTGGATATGGACCATCTGGAAGTGTCACACAGATCACAGCCCACTTTCTCATGGTTGTGTCATGTGCAGAAAATAGGAGTTTGGAACCCACAGCTCAGGTGAATTACTTGAGACATCTGTGGTTTGTGCACTGGTCTTCCTGTGAAAGGGCTTGCTATTTAATTGGATCAAACTTTCCCTGGACAATATCCAGTCAAGGCCTCTCACACACCAAACACCCATCCACTATGCTAAAACACTCAAATGAAGGACTAGCAGCATGGGAAACTATAATGCAGGACAGGGACTGAGCAGGAAAGACCGAGAGCCCTTTTAAATTCTTTCGGTGGGACTCTGATGGACTCAGATGCTATTTTAGTAGAAAACCCTTAATAGCCAGATTTTAAATGTTCTAGTCTTTTGTCTCCATACTTTGTGCCTCATAAATTGTAGCAGAATTCTTCAGTTTTGCAGCTGTTATGGTAATTAGCAAACTAAATTACTTTTGCTTTTAAACCCGTGAATCACAGCTAACTGCTTAATGCCACTGCGATAAACATCTGCTCTATTGACATCTTAAGCCCTTTCATTGTGTGAACACCTTTTCTTCTCTTGAACATTCCTCTGCTAGTAACAGTCACCTATCTCTACCCAAATAAGTTACTTATCAAGCAGCTCTCCACCTAGCTGAGATGGCTAGTGACAGTGGGTTAGTAAGTGATTTTCCTCAAAGCTTTGTTTATGTGTTAAGGGCCTAATTTAGCCTTCCTTTTCTCTAAAACTGTGACTGTAGTTGAACCTGAAACTTCACGACATGTTTTGCTGTGTTCAGGGGTATTAAAAAGAAATCAGTGCAGACAATTTATCTCATCTCTGAGATTCGTTTCCACTACCAGTGCTGAACAGTTATGTAAATTTAAAATTAAAAAAAAAAAAACAAAACACAAAAAACAAACCACAAAAAAAAAAAAAAAAACCACAGAAAAAAGAGAGAGAGAAAATCTGCTGCATATCACCTGTGGCAACTGAACTGGTATCTGAGCTCATCCATTTGCTTATAAAGGAGATTGGATTCTTTGATATGAATGAAACACAGATAAAAGTTGTTGTTGCTACCAAATCATGCACATATCTGGTGAAACTCCACTGGTTTTGTCACATTTCAAGAGGGTGAATTTAATCTAATACTTTGAAAGCCATTATTAACTTGAGAAGGATTTGAAATAAAATGCTTTAGTATTAATGAATATTGTACATTGTTCACTGATAAACAGGAAATGCACTCTGCACAGCTATGACATTTCACCTCTCCATGTGGATGTGAGGCCATCAGAAATGGATACCTTGAATCTGCATCTCTATGTGCCTGACCATAACTACATTATGGTAATGTGTTGTAATTCAGATGCTGTGTTGGATATAAATGCAGTACAATTTTGATCTTTTTCAGGTCATTGGGGAGATTGATAAGGATCCAAAGAAGAATGTATGTACTGCAGTACCTAATTTCTGGAGTTCTGAAAACAAACTGTGTTTTCTCATTTTTTTAACATGTTGGTAAAGGGTGATGTCCCAGAAACTTGCAAGCCAGTCAGAGAGTCACTTGAAATAGTAAAGCTCTTTGAAAATACTGAAAGTGGAGAAAGATATTAAACCCTTACTCAAGAAGACATACTTATTTCTCTGATACAAGAATTCTTTTATGTAAGAGCCTGAGACACCACTTTTACACACTGCTACGCAAAACCTGACAAATAAAAACTGAACAATAGGAAAGTCTACAGAAAAGTCCCAGCCACTCTCAAACACTAGAGTATTCATCTCAAAGGATGCCAAGGTTAGAGGTGAGGATCTAGTTCTCAGAGTCTCTTTCCTAGGAGACTACTAAGACACTGGATAAAAGTGTTTTGTGTGATGCCATTCAAAGACATACGAAAGTTGGCCACACTGGAAGTCCCTGGTGAGACCAGACATTTAACAGCCTTAGCAGGGTATAAGCACAAAGCAGTGCAGTAGGATCAGAACCTCTATTATTGAGATTGTCGGACAAGGAATAAAGGTGGCCTATAAATGTATGTGGCAGTCCAGCAAAAGGTTTCTGAGTAACATAGTAAAGCCACAGTGTCAGTGCTTGGTTTTCAAGTCCTTTTGCAGATGTATCCTAATATGACAAGAACATAATCACAGTACTTCCCACACGAAAATATGTTTAGAGCAGATCTCTAGCATAGAGTCTAAATTTGTTGTGAATCTTTAGCACTGCAGGCTGCATTTTTTCTTAAAGTTTTCAGATTCCACAAGCCTCCAGTGTAAACTGTTGTCCTGTTAATGTTACATAGCAGAATATGGACAAGCCTTTTTTTCTAAAAAGATGAAAAGGTGCTTGTCACCACTGTAAGTAGCTCTCTGTGATCCAAACAGCACTGAAAAGAACATTTTATTTTTCTCCCTGTTTTGTCTGTGTTTAAGCAGACTAAAGAAGAAATATAAAGAATGTAGGAGACTCTCATCAGTCCATGTGGCTTGTCAAAAGATCATGAAGAAATATGTAACAATATTTAGGAAATTACTAATACCTTCAGGAACAAAGCCTTCCCTTTCACTAAAAGGAATTTCTGTTTTCTTGTTGGATTCCATGAGATGCAGGAAATATAAATTAAAATTATGGAAATATTCCAGAATAAAAGTAAGGCTTATCTAAGGCTTCTTAGATCCATCTGTCTTCTCAGAGATTTAGTTTCTTTCTTCACCTGAGAAATACCAGGATGAACAACAACAAAAAAATTATGACAAGAATGAAACAAATACCTAGAAAAATATGATGCAATGTCTCTGAAGAGGCAAGTATTCAGATTAATTTTTGAAATTCTAGAATTTGTGAAATAAAGAATTACTGCTGCTGTAAGTCTCAAAATAATTTCTAAATGCCTAAAAAAAAAATAAAATGGGAATTTCATTAAAGAATAAAACTGTTTAAATGTTCAATCTGGACAAATTGTCCCAGCTCATTCATTTATTGATTGAGTTATATGTAGAGGAAATGTCAGAGCTGAAGGTGTCAAGGAATCTATATTTATGTAGATATTCTATTTACTCCTACTCAAATATTCAGACATTTAAATGACAAAGAGGTATAGGAAACAATGTACCAAATTTGTACATCATAAAACAGTACTATTGAGCTCAGTGAAACTTCCAGATGTAAAAAGTGTCAGAATTTAATTCCATACTTTTGTCTTCAGATATCACCAGCAGGGAAGTGGATTTGTTTTCTAATTCTTGGAGGACCCATCTAGCCATTAGACAGAACAACTAAATGGATCAACAAGAAGCTGCAAATAGGATTTTCCTGTAGCTTTGGTGTTACTGAAAATGGAATATAACTGCCAAAACTATTGCTTGTGTTGTAGAACAAATTCTCTCCTGATATAAAATTAAACAATTCCATTGACTGCAATGACGTTACACCCAATTTATACCAAAAAAATATGTAGCTCTTTATCCATTTATCTATAAGCTGGTTGCTGTGACTTAATTTCAAATGAATTATGTTACTGTTCTTGGTCTGTGCCCTTGCGGCACTTTATTACATAGAAGGCTAGTTCAGCAGAAATAAATAAATATGTGATTTGCAGTGTCAGCAAATGTCCTAGCCAGGAACAATGGCCTCTCTGCAGTGTTCCAGACTAATTGCCCCCAATTTTCTGCTCTAACCTTCATATGCAATACTATTCTCCTTATTTTTTTCCACCCGATCCTCATGTTCAGATTTTGTCCAGTGTCAGCAAGACTTTAACCATCAGCCCTTACATATTCAAATTCCTTTAGAGAATAACTTCCTCTACAGTGATCATAAGAAACATGTGTTACATTTAGGAAAGTGCATTACTTAAGAAAAGGATATGTTTTAAATCTTTCCTTCTTAAGCTCTTGCCCTGAATTTTTGTGTTTGATAGTATACCCTAATATTTATGGTAACAAATGCTGTCATTATAATTGTGTCTTATGCTTACTAGTATAGCATCATCCGATGTTTTTCTAATTTCACAGTCAAAACCTGCCATCAAATATCATAAGCAGTTTAACTGATATTAGTACAAGTAGGAAGATTTTTGAGCTTATTTTAAGGCTGATTGGCAGCAACTTTCTGTCCAAAAGCTGAATGCAGTAGCACTAACTTAATGATAAGCATTAATAAATCATGCTTGAGGTCATTTCTTAGGTACTAAGGACTTTTTGATGATTAACAAACATGTCTGAAAATTGTTCTGGTCACCTACTTAACAGCCTGTGACTTTGGAAGGCTTTAATCCATAACATTGACTTCATTTTATCATTAAGTCTTCTACATTATAACAAGTTGTTTGTGAGGCCTATTGGATTCAGTGGCGCACAGGAAGGATGAAATTAAAGAAACTGTAAGTAGTTAGTTTCAGTTAGAAATTCAGTTAGTTCCCAGCTACTTACTCTGGGAGACATCTGCTGAATTTAACAGAATTGGTTTCCACGGTCCAGCTTCATTTCTGCTGAACAGTTCAGCCAGGTGTGGAGCCATAGTCTCTGACCTTTGTGTGCTTATCCACTATGAAAGACCATGGACCATTCTGTTGAATACAATATGTAGGTTTAAAGTAAAAGAAATATTCACAAAACCCATGATGTCTGTGAAATGGATAGGTGTTGTTGCTGAAATCTTTTATTAAGTCTCGTTTAAGAAAAAAAGCACATTTTATATGCACATGCAGGTTATAGGTAAATATTCCTGATGGGACTTGCCTCTATCTGCTCTATGTTGAAAGTCAAATTCTAAGTTATCTACTGTTGATATGCTTTCCAAATATGCCCTTTATCCTTCTCTTCCTTTCCCCATCTTGCCCTGCTCAGCTCCTGAGCCAGTCTGGACTGCGGGAATTCTGTTCTCAGTTCCTACCTTTTGGATCATAACTCTGTCTTCTTTACTGCACCATTAAAATTACTATAATGTATCTGCCTCGTGGATTATCTGACCTGGTGTTCTCCTTCTAGTGTCCCCTGTGGACATTTAAAAAAGAACCATTATGAAATAAGATTATTACTATTGAAAATTTTATTCCTAGTCTCATTTAGTTAGCCTTGATATAACTTTCGATAAACTCAAGAGGAACAAAATAGAGTCTGGCATTATCTTTTTCATATTGTATGCAGTTCCTGTGTCTCTGAGGTGCTCCCAAACACAGAAGCATAGTATAACATATAGTATAGCATAGTATAACATAGTATTTCCTTTAGTCTTTGTGTTCAAGGTCTTGGTAAGTCTTTTCCTTTTCTCCTTTGTCAGTGCATCAGGCCATATACTATGGGTAACTTTTTGTAGGCATAGCTGGGTCCAGCAAAGCTGAAAAAAACCTCTTAGATTTCTTTTCTGGTGGGGAAATTTTGTAGATTTTTTTTCTGTAATGCAATTTAAGAAAAGATGATTCTATGATTCTGATAAATTCTTTAGAGTATGAATTTCCTTCAGAGAAACATGTTTGTAAAACAAAAAAAAAAATCCAACTAATTTTGTTTTTCGTTGTAGGTTGTTGATACTGCATTTATATAATTGTTCTAAATCTAGTCAAATGCATTTTAAAATGAAATTATATTGAAGTTTTAGACATGTCAATGTATTCATGATACTACTCTTGTACTTCAATTGATGTGACTTTGCACATTAACCATCTCTCTTTGACTTTACCCTAATGTTCTCCCTTTTCCTAGTGCTCACTAATGCATGTGTCCCTTCTTTCCTGCCTGTTCTTCACATCTTACAGCAGAAAATGCTGTTTTTTTTAGTAAAACACCAGATACGTTATTTGTGCTGTACAAATAAAGCAGTGTAATGACCAGAATGAATGAGGCACAAGAATACCTGTAGTGCAGTGCAGTGTAATGTGGTTACACAGTACAATTGCCTGTGTGAAAAACAGAGTCCCAGTACACCCAGAACCATCTGAAAGCCTGACATTAGACAATATTTGTAATGTTGCTGCTGACTTCAGGACAGCTATTTGATTTGTTTGCTCTATGGGTAATCATGCACATGAAAATGTTAACTTATAGAATCATAAAATCACAGAACGGTTTGGGCTGGAAAGGACCTTTAAAGGTCATTTAGTCTAACCCCCCTGCAATGAGCCCGGACATCTTCAAATAGATAAGGCTGATCAGAGCCCCATCCAACCTGACCTTATGCAATATTTATCTGAAGAATGTGCAGAATCTTCCTTTTTTTTTTTTTTTCTCTCTGTACGTTATTTTTTTATTATAGATTTAAATATCACTGTATGAAAAGTTTATTTTTGCTATTATGATAACAAAACTTTAAGAATGCTTTTATTTCATTGCATTTTTTATGAAGGTGTGATATTTATGCTTTAAGCTAGTATTGCCAAAATTATCCAACTATTTAATAGCAAATTTAGCAAGTTAGAACTATGGAAATTCAGGATGAAACAAAATAGATTTCCCTACTTTACAAGAAGTTTCCTTGTTTTAGAACAATTTCAATTGCAAGTTTTAAATATTTATTTCATTGATACAGGATGGTTCTTCTAAGTTTATTGGGCAAGAAAGTGTTATTCCCTTTATATTCCAGTCAGTTTCTTCCAAACCTACCATTTCTGTCCACCCAGCCCTGACTAGCTTCCAAACATGCACATCTTGTAGGTCAAGTTCTGCAATTGGCTTTAAGCTTGGGACTTTATTGACAGTCACCTACATAGAAGGAGAGTGTTGACCTTAATCTTTTCTGTAGGTGTGACACCAATATCAAAAGGGTTAATTTGTTGTTATTCTAAAAGTGCGGGTGAACTTAGCCTATCAAGTTTGTTTGTTTTTTTAAGTCTGAACTCCTATAAATATTCTTAGCATTAAATATGAAATATGTGGCTGCCTTGGAACAGATACTTCATTTCTGTGTTTGATTAGAAAGTCCTTTCTGTTTACAGTTTTCCTGAGTTTTCTTGAGTGGCCAATTATACTGAATATATATTGAACCTAGTACATGTTAAAAAATCCACCAGATTTTGTGCTATTGCGTTATTTTCCCCACAGCTTAATTTTGCCCCTTGGCTCATGTATTTTTACAGGCTTTCTGTAAAAAGTAGCCTAACTCTTTTCCTCCTAGTGTAAGATTTATCTGCCCTAGTTTTGGCATTTTTAAAAGAAAAAAAAATAAATCTCTCTAACCTGCCCTACTCTTTCTTTATAGTCAGTGAAGAGAAATGGATACCTCAAGGGAATGATTCTTCTTATCCTATGATTGGTATCTAGGATAGGTCAGATGTATTGCTCTTTGGAGGAGCCAATTACTTTCTAGTTACTATAAAGGGAACTTAGGGTGACTGGCTCAGTCTTATGTCTGTTACTTTTAGATATCTGAAGTTATGTGGCATAAATTGTTCTCTCTTATCATAACAATGTCTGAGGATGTGAATAATTAATTATCTTCATGAAAATATTACGTTGAAGACAATAGTGTTTTGACTGAGTCACAAAATGTTAAAGATAGTTCAGTGCACATATATTTGAAAGTTTTGTGCTGCTCTGGAAGCATCTTGGGAGATTTGATGAAACATTTGATTACCTGTACTCCTGGACACATGTAACCAGGATTTTATACAGAAAAGTAAAGATTTAAAATATATTAATGGAATTAACCTCATTTAACCTTAGAAATTGACAGTGGATACATCTGTATGTGTTGTAGACTTTGTAGGCTCCTTTTCTAATCAAGAGATAAAAATAAGACCTTTCAAGGTGCAATACTTCTGACCTGTTTTAGATGCTCACTTTAAAACAAGTTGAACAATGATTCAAAAGTTTCTGATTTTCTCCACTGATTTTAAAGTAAGACTGGTGAGTGGGATGAATTTAAGTGCAGATATCAAACTTATTTCTCTGTTATTCGTGGATGGATCACGAGGAGAAAATAGTTTCAAACAGCTCAAAGGGGCCAAAAAGCTGTGCTGTGAAATCTCAAAACTGTTTAGTGGTCCTCAGCTCTTTGGTGTTGCATAATGCTAATGTGTTGCTGTGACATCATTTAACAGCTGTGACATTGTACAAATATTTATGGCTCAAATGTGACATTGATTGATAATAAAGTCAACTTCAGCAGTGTAAAGACAATTGTTCCACACACTATTACCTATTACATAATTTTTTAGAAAAGAGCTTAGAACTAATTTACAATGATGGTAGAAAATTAATTAGATGCTGAGATATTTTGTTAATATCTCAAGATTTTGAATATAGACACACATCATCATAAATACTTCTATTTATAAAATGATTTTTGCATTTTTTGCATCTTGGAGACTGGAAATGTTTTGTCCATGAAAGCTTTTTCTTTTTTCAGTGCTATAGGCACCTCGTTATTCTCTGAATTGTTTTTATAGTTCTTCTTCCTAAATTTGAGGAATATGTTGCTTTCATTGTTCTAAAATCCTTCACCAGCTTGAAATGGATGAGAACATTGGCATGGTATTGTTTTTTATTCTTTATTTGAAGTTCATATAGATATATAAATGTACTTAGGAATAAAATATTTTCCTTTTTTACCTCTTGCAAGAATATTGCTATGCAATCCTTTAAGTAATTTTACCTTCTATTCCCAGATATCTTTCCTTTTACTTTTATATAGTGTTCCCACAACCAGTTGCCCAGACTCTTCAAGTCAGCTTATAGGCTCACTATGCCTTTATTTCTGTACTTTTTAAGTGATCAACAATTTTAATCATGTCTGCATTTATATGTGTGCTAAGAAAACTCTGTCAAGACAGAAAAACATCATAAGAAAAATAGATAATAAATAAAGCAGTGACTTTATTTATTCTTTTTACAGCAGGACTTGTATATATTTTTTTGTGTTTGAATATTAATTTGTGAATATGCTATTATTTTGTTTTGAGGACTGCCAAGCAACCTTGCTTTTCATAGTCTACAAATTGCTGCATCTAGGCTCTAGTGATACAATGAATAACAATAATGTGAAACTAAGAGAGAATATGGTCTAGGGTCACTTGTGAGGTCCAGTGTCACTCACTAAATGAAAGTGATTGAGAATGTGTTAAAGAGGGTGACATATGACAGCCCAACGTTTCTCCACTTTACTCATTTTTAGGAAAAAGAGATGCCAAGAGACAAGAAAAGATTTTCCATGATACAAAACAATGTGGAGAGGATTATATAAACCACTGAGTGATTTTTATTTTTACTCCCTCTTTGTTATTTATATCACTCCACTGGAGCTTTACAGACAAGTTGGAAAAAATTACATGACCAGCAATCTGTGGAAAATGCAATCAAAAATTTTCTTATTTTTGAAGAACATTAGGCTACCAGGTAGAATGAAAGTGAAGGACAGGACAGGAATTTTTTATCTGTTTGTATATATATATTTTTTTCTTTTTTTGTATACCTGGAGATTAAGAAACAACCAATGTGGTGCAAATTAGGAAGAGTGAGCATCACAAAAACTGCCACCATATGTGGATATGTATCCCCAAAGCACACAGTTCATCACTTGTTTACTCTAGTTTTATGCCTTAAATTTGAGTTGAAAAATTTCATAGCTGGGCACACATTCACAGGAGAAGTGTCCCTAGGGAGTGATGTGAGCAGCATTCACCTCTGCTACACCGTGACTTGGTCTGGTGACACAGGCACCTCAGACAAGCCTGGCCTCACAGCCAGGCTCACAGCACTCCTGAAGTGCACACAGAGCATGGACCTTCTCTGGAGGGCAACAGCTGTGGGCACTTCCGCTGAAATGCAGGACCAGAGGCAATGTGTCCCTTTCCTCTTTATTCAGCCAAGCAGCTTCCAGTTCAGACCACTTGCAGTTTAGGTAGGAAATGAGAAACTTATTCTCAGTCTTTTTCCCTGCTTAGTATTAATACCAATGCCTTTCTCCTGCTCCAATTTTCTGGTGAGGTAAGAGCCCCAGCAGTTTGTCTTTTCATGGACGTTTTCTGCTATTGCACCCTCACCAAAGTACAGAAAGATGCGGGATTCCTGGAACCAAATGGAGGCCATTTAGAAAGCTGTACTCTGAAGATGAGTGAATGGTTGCTGATAAAAAGAGATCAGCTTTCAAATCCTTATACCTTGAACTGTTTATGCATTTCACACTGCGTGGTGATTAGGAAGTCAGAAGCAGGCTGGTGAGGACCCAGAACCTGATTTCTTCCACACCCAAGCAGAGGACTCTGAGAACTTAAAGTGATCTTTCTCTCCTGTTCTCACTTGCCACAAGTCTTGTATTCCTTTCCATATATTCAAACAGCTACACATAAAAGCCAAACTTTGCACTCAACCAGTCTAAAATGTGTATGAATTTCTTCCGTGTGAGTTTCATATCCAGCACAGATCCCTTACTGGGCAAGTGCACACAGTGTATATAGTCAGAGACCATCGCTGACATCTACTCTTTAGCAAATACAAGCCTGCTCAGCTAAGCCTCCAAACTGTAAGGAATGGACCTAACCTGTGATTCTAGATTGGCAGAGGCATCTTCACTCTGAGAAGAGACTTCTGCATCCAGAAGTATGTATGGCGTGTCACCTATTGACTAGCTTTATGCAGCTCCTTTATGACTGCAAAATGGTTCTATAGATCATCTTTCTCAGGCTGCATTTAGTCATTTCAGAGCAGTCTAAGAAAGTGCTTAAGTCAGGATTTGTGAGCCACTCAGTTAAAGCAAGCTGTCCGTATCTGGCATGAGATGAGACCAGTAGGATCAGGTTATTGGGGTTCCCAACACCTCTCAAGGTCCAGCCCTTGTAGAGAAATGGCTTAAATCAATTAGCAAGATGGCATGATCGGATACGTCTTGAAAAATCTAAAAGGTTTTAATAAAGAAAGAAAATAATACAAAGACAAAAGCGAAAGCAAGCACAGTATAGGGACAGGTTCCATGTGTTTGCTACAACATCTTGAAAATGCATTGAGCCTCTTTGTTCTCTCTCTTTAGTACTCAATAGTTCAGGTGCGCTATTTGGCTCCTGGCCTAATGAAATAGGCAACAGGCTTTGAGTTACACTTTCCAAGCCCAATCAATGCCTTTGTGCTGGCACTGAGCCAATTACTATCAGGAGGGTATGGAAAGTTCTAGGCAAACTTCCTAAAATGCCTAGAGGTAAACTGAAACCCCTTTCCTTATATAGGAACACTTGCTGGGGGTGTGGGGTCCATGCCAACATCAGGTCATCATGTTCACAGAATCACAGAATATGCTGAATTGGAAGATGCCCTCAGGGATCATTAAGCCCAACTTTTAGCCCTGCATAAGACATCCAGAGAGTCACACCATGTGCCTAAGAGCACTGTTGAGATGTCTTGAGCTCTGTCAGGCTTGGTGCTGTGACCACTTCCCTGGGAAACCTCTCCAATGCCCAAGCACCCTCTGGGTGAAGAACCTTTTCTTGATATCCAACCTAAACCTCCCCTGACACAGCTTCAGGCCATTCAATATGGTCGTGTCAGTGGTCACCACAAAGAGATCTGCATCTGCCCCTCTTCTTCCCCTCACAACAAAGTTGTACCTGCAATGAGGTCTCCCCTCAGCCTCCTCTTCTCCAGGCTGAATAGACCAAGTGGCCTCAGCCACTTCTCATAGAGCTTCCCCTCAAGACCCTTCCCCATCCTTGTTTACCTCCTTTGGACACTCTGTAGTAGCTTTGTATCTTTCATACATCCTGGTGCCCAAACCAACCCCCAGCAACTGGAGGTGAGGCTGCCCCAGCTCAGAGCAGGGCAGGACAATCCCCTTCCTTCCCTGGCTGTGCTGCTGTGTCTGATGCACCCCAGGACAGGGTTGGCTCTCCTGGCTGCCAGGGCACTGCTGGTCATAGATGCTGTATAGGTACTAACCAGCATTGCACTGGTAAGTGCTTTACATTCCTCTAAGCAACTCTATCTCCTTTCTATCTTTGCAGCACTGTCACCTCAAGGAGTACAAGCACAAATTTCCTGAAGGGTGTAAACACTCAAATAATACTGGGATTCATGTCAACCATAATTATTTTATGCATCTATCTATCTATCTATCTATGTATTTGCGTCCAGTGACTCCTCAATCTACTAATTCTGATTGCAGTACAGTTCTAGAATTCAGTATAGTCTGCTGCGCATCCATAACTGAGTTAAAGGAAAATAAAAGTATTTTTTTTACTTTATCAACTTGATAATAATACAGGGTTTAATTGACCTCACTGCAGCAGAATTTCTAATCCTGAAATAAAAAGTGAAAAGTCAGGGATCTTAAATTTTGTGTTAATAGATCTTAATGAATCACCCTGAAATAGCTGGCTCAAACAAGTCAGAACACTGTCAGCCAGCTCAGTTTGCCAAGAATCCATTTCTTTTCTAAGAGATAAATGAGGCTCCTCAGTGTGGAGAATGCAGAGTGCTAGTGTTATGCCCTTTTATTTTAGAGTTGATTTATTCCAGTTGTGATGAAAGGTCACAAATTTCAGTGTTCCCTTTTTGCTTCCTTCAATTCTACAAATGGAATTTTCTAGAGTGAAGATAATATGACATCTGAGAGTACATTTTGTGTCAGTCAGTTCTCCTACCATTATCTTTGTGATTCAAATGACCATTATTAAGACATATTTTAATTTTTGTCATTAATATCTATATACTAAAGTCCCATCTCATGTCTAGTGAGTTAATACAAAACTGGATCACTGCAGGTTATTTTTAATCAATCCCTGTATTACCTATCACCCCTAATGTTTTCAACATGCCCCTTGTATGTTGACCTTATCATGTCAATGAATTCCTAGGGAAAAAGAGACTGAGTCAATAAGTGTCTATCTGCCAGCCAGGTGACATTGGCTGGTATGACATTGTATTCTGCAAATGCCAGTTGGTCTTAACTTTGGAACAGAATCAAATTCAAATGGTAGTTGATAATTAAAACTTTCAGTGTTGGAATGCCACATGAGGAAGAACTTATTTGGAATACATGATCAAGTTGTATTCTTTATCCTGAAGAATGGAATTACAGATTGTGATAATGAAGATGATAGGAGATAGGTTATAAAACCAGTTTCAGAGCTATGAAAGAAAGGAGATCAAAAGGATCATGTAAAATTATTCTGCATTATGGTCTTATTTAACTTACAGTGACCAGCAGAAGAAAGGGCTGGGGGTAGGAAATCCCAGAAGTGAAGGACTAACAGAATTTCAAAAAACTGTTTATTATGATAAAAAAATCTGGACTAAGGCTTAGTGTTAGATAAACCATGTGAGACATAATAATCCTCAGAACTATGGGACAAAAGAAGATGCTGTAGAAAAAAAAGTAAGGTGGAAAATTTCCACTTCCATCATAAACAAATGTTACAGTTTGCCTAAAGTACAGAATCCCCTGATATGGCATTGTGTTCAGGATACCTAGATTCATTCTTATCTGTGATTCTAGATATCTTGAAATGAATTATTTACTGAGCTGGATTTTTTTTGAAGTCTATGAAAGAGTGATAATGGAAATTATAATTACAATGTTTTTAAGCATTTTTGGTCAAGATATCAGAAGAATGCAATAAAAACTAGTAGCCACAGTGTTGAAACTGTGACTTTTCCTGCACAGGTTGCAGATCCAGTGAATAAGGGAAGAGATAATCAAATTGCACAGATCTCTTAAGTACAGTGATAGTACTTCAGAGAACAATTTTCCAAAATTAACTTTGACTATCTGAAATAAACTGTTGCTGGTTTTGCTGTGTATATCATTGGAAATACATTCTAAAGCTTCACTTCAACATTTTTTTGTTCAGTTAAAGATTGTTCTTTCTGTTCAGTTTGCTGACTTAATTCAGTTCTTTCTCAGTTTAACTTAACTTCTGGCTTTGAGACTCTTGTTCCTCCTCAGCTTTTCCTTCTTTAGGCTAAAAAATGAAATACACTTTTTTTTTCTTTCATAAGATATACAATTTAGGTACTTGATTGTATAGGTTTGGTCTTTTTTTCTTCGCTGCCAAGGTCAGGATGAATAAAACCCCAAATTCTAAGTTTCTAGGATTCCAACACCTGATCATCCTTTCAGACTACCACTAATTAGTCCACCTTTTTGAGGTATGGTACAGAAATCTTATTGCTCCAAGCCAGGGTTGGATTTGTCAATGTGTTTGTTCAATATCAATGTAGTTCTTGTTACTACACCAAACAAAGGACAAGTAAAAAGACAATTTACTAAGGTCACTGTTTGTGAAACTTGTGCAACTCTTGCTAAAATTCTTTCCCTTTCTCAACTTGTTCTAATAATACTAGAGTAGAGTTAAATTATGAATTTTCTGAAATAAGGCCCAAATTCTAACATTGAGTCATCCTCTATAAGAACAAGGAAGCCCTTACAACTTTTTTTGTTCACAATATGCAGAAATCCAAAATCCGTTTCACGCAAGTGAAGTCAAAATCCAGCATTTTAACTGGAACTGTGCCCTTTACTATAATATTCATAGCTTTTTATTATTTTTAATAGAATTCCTTCTGTTAGAATTTGGCTTAAAAATGTAAGTTATTTAACAGATATAATTGGGTTGCTAAGCATTAACAGTTAATTATCATATTAATAAACAGTTATTACTCTCGTTCTATACTGAACCATGCCAAAGCAGCATTATTATGCATGCATTGCTCTTAGGCAACGTAATTGTCCTTAAAGGAAATCATTACAATTTAAATGAAATTGGGAGCTACTGGTTAGGGAAGCCTGTAGGGCATGCACAATACATACTAAGCAAGGAACTGTAATTTCCCCAAATCACATCTTTTCAGTAATTTCACATCACAGGGTTATCTGTGTTTAGTTAAGAGGAAAACAGTTCATTTTTGCCTTGTAATTTTACAAGGGCATTATTTAACCAAGGACAAGCCAGTCCCTAAAAGAAAGGCAATGCAGAGTCACTGCATCTTAATTTTTAATATGGGCTAGTAAACTATTACCATGACCTCTATGACCAGGATTTAAAACTTGTTTTATTTCAGACTACATTCTAAGAAATGGATTTGCTGTGGCACTAGCACGTGCTGCCCAAGCAAAGTGAAGCACAGACTGAAGGCTAGAAACACCCAAATAACATCCAATGTAAAATATATCTCTGTACAGAAATAACTGTCTCTTTTTGCTGACTGAAGTTTTACTTCCTTTTGCATGCTCTTTGTGTTTAGTAGACACAGTAAGGACTTGTTCTCCTCTGTGACATTTTTTGTCATATGAAGGTTAATTGTTTGACTTAATCTCTTTGACATCTGTTAAAATAGAAGGAATTTGAACATTAGTTCCTGGTATTTTCTTAGACTGCTAACTAATTAATGTTTTACACTGCCATAAACATTTCCTTAGTTTAAGTAAATGACTCACATTTACAAAAAGGTTATATCATGCGTGGGTGCTAAGGATTTTTCAGATGAATTAGTCAAAAACTCAAGACTAACTTTATTAATAAGCATTATTTGATAAATGCGATGAATAGCAAATACTGTGGCTTATGAAGTACTATAACAGAAAATAATACCTAGCCTGTCAGAAGCAAGATATTAAAACTTTTGAGGTTTTTTTTGCAAAACAAGTGCCGAAATAGCTAAGCTATGCTCTATCTCATATTAGAAACAAAAGTCTACCTTATGTTCGATTTTTCATACAGTTTGAACCCTTTTCCTTTCAAATATGTTAGGCTAAATTAAAAGTGACTTACCAGTATCCAGTTGAATTGTGTCAATATAAAAACAGAGCAGTGAAAGGGATCAAGTCCAATACACACAAATTGAAACCAAGTATCTTTGAAAGGAAGCTCTTTGTCCTGTCTTTAATATGAGCTTTTAAAGGTGAAATTCCTCCTTCCTTGTCCCTAGTTTCAACCAGGAATTCTGCTTTGAGTCCTTGACATAAACAAGAACAGAGTCTGACCTTCTTTCTGCAAAGGCTGCTACTACCTGCATCACAAGAATAAGCTCATGTGACTTTTTGAGTCCTTATTTACATTGCTTTTAAGAAACATTAAAAACTAACTTATTAATATTGAGAGCTTCTGTCAGTGGCATTCATTATTTCCAGCTTTATTGGCATTTGAAGCCTATGATTTACTGCTAGAATCTGAATGTGTGACCTTACATAATAGTCTCACCATTCCTGGGTTTTAACTTGTCCAATTGGATTGCCTGTGAAGGAAGGTCATCCAGGCTATCAGGGAGGGGTTATGGCATTGCCACAGTTGGCATGAGGTAGGGAGCAAAAAGTTGTTATTAGGCATGTGCCACTGCCAAAAAAGCCAGCTCAATTGGGTTCATCATTGGGTTCAGCTCACTGCTCTGAAATAGACAATAGACTCCTGGCTGTAGAGTTGAAATTGCTCTGATACTCATTGTGCTACCAAAATACTTTAGGGACTTATAGACAACATGTGCAGTTCACAGCACATGTTCTGAGGCATTTTTGATGATGTCAGGCCCCCACATTCCCATTTGATTACAAAAATTCAGGCTTGGATATAAATTCAGGGGTTGTTGTTTGCTTAAAATTTGAAGATAAACTAAAGAGCTGGGCAGCAAAATCTAGCCATGTAACTAAATACTGCTAGAGCTACTTGATGGGATTTGATCAAAAGTTTTATTCCAGAAGGAACCAAATTTTTATCTCATTCTTAGGAACATGTATGACTCGTGCATCTGTTTGCAGTTTCCCACTTGCTGTTATAATGTCTTCAGACTGAATGAGATGGAAATACTATAAGACAATGTTCAAATAAGTTGGGAATGTTTCATTTGAAGCCAGAAAACTCTATACAGGGAACCTTGCCAAGTGAGAACCAACACTTTTGCTCGATCCTCTGGAAGGACAAGAGGTCATCTTGTGAAAAATGCAGGCTATCAATACTGGCCAATAAGATATGGGTGATGAATAATGGCTGAAAAGGAAAAGCTTTTCATGATAGTGAGACAATAATTGTTGTCAAAACATCCTGAGGTGGAAATGTTCACAAATAACATTGGTCTATTTTTCACCACTATGGATCAATCTTCCCCTCCCATTATTTTAACTTCCAGGTCAATTTTTTAGATTCAGTATTTCCTGTTCTTTCTAAAGAGAGAATTATTACCAAAGAAACAAGATTTATTGCTTATCAGATCTAGCCAGTCAAGATAATTTTACCCAATTTTCCAGATAGAGCTTGACCTAGCATTTCTATGTGATTTACAGGAAACACACCTAATTAAATAACACTACAAGAAGTATTTTGTAAGCAACAACCCCAGACAAAAGGTAGCATTAGTAGAAGGGAAGTATTTGTGTGGAACAGCATATCCTTGTTTTCTCTGAGGGAATGTTGCAGTGCTTCTTGTGTCCTGTAATAGTGCATCACAGTAATAATTGGGACAGTGTTACCAGTCTTGCACAGAAATAGCTGCATGAAGATTGTACATAACCAATTAATCTTTGTTTTGATATTACTAACATGCAGCTTTTTCTTCTCTGCAAAAATATGAGTTAAAGGATCACCTCAGTAATCAGTAATGAATGTTACCAGACGGATTCCAAAAATGTGAGTGTGAATATACTTATTAATTGGTTTTAGTGGTTACAGGTTTAGGCTAAGCTGTGCCAGTCAGCAAACTGTACAGATATATTTCTTTTAACCCCAAGAGTTACTAAAGAAAAACACTACCAACAATAAAACTAATTAACATATCATCAGATGAATGCTATGGCACACTGTATGCACAAATCATCATCTGTAACTTTTCTGAAGAGGTATAAAAGGTAGCAGTATATTAATTCTGAATCCTAGTGATGATTGACTGCAAATATAATGGATTTTCTTCCTTTAAATGTCATCAGGAGCATTTAATTTCTTTGAGAAGTAGACATCCTTAATATAAGTCTAAGCAATACTTCTCTTACGGCTTCTTTTATTTCTGCATCTGTATTTGCATAATTTTCTAACAAGACATTAAAATTATAATATTGATAATATTTCTTTAATACTAATTGAATTTTGAAATGCTTTTATTTTGCAGTCTAATACTTTCTTTTACATTTAAAGTTTTTTGGTTGGGCTAACATTATTATACTTTGTAGTTTATTCTGTAACAAAATTTCCATGTAAAGACTGATTTTTCTAATTCTTTCAATTTAGAATCCTAAAAACTATTCTTCTTTTTAGATAGTTGAATTTCTACTGTATCTGAAGAGAGCCAAATAGTGGGGGTTTTGTGTCAATCCTAAACATCAAAGCTCTTAGTATACTTCTAAAAAAAGTATTTCAATTTTTCCTTCTAAAAGGTGAGAAAGCAGGAAAAGAGGAGAGAGAAACTTTGTATGCCAATGTACCTGAGACCACAGGATCACAAAGCAGTTGATTGAAATATAGTTTCAAACTCCACTAGGACTTAATTGTGAGAGACAGAACTATGCACCTGCTGTGAGCAGGGATTGATGGGGCAGGGGGAGGCCTCACACCTGTTACCTGGTAGAAACTGTCCTCAGACAAAAAACAAAAGCCGACGGGGCTTTTCTGTGGAGGACTGGCTACTTGTAACAATCATTTGTGTTGTAGAACTGATCATATACAATGCTGTAACATATCAATTATCATTGTTAAAATACATCACATTCTGAATGAAAGCAGTGCAACATTTTCAATTTGAAAATTGAATGAACTAGTTTAGTCAATACTCAGAGACGTACTTTTTGGCCAGTGAATACCATACACTCTTAACCCGTGTATTGCTCCTAGAGTTTTTCCAGGCTTGGAGGACCAGGGTAATGTGGTAGTAAAGGCACATGCTGTGGAAGCAGTGGAGAGTAAGCAAGGAGAATGCATGAAAGGGGTGGAGACAGGATTACAAAAACAGTTTCTGTATGGTGCAGAAACTAAGGAAACATGGAAACTAAGAAGTTAACCTGAGAAACCAGAACAAGAAGGGGTATTCCAATACATCTCTGTTATAAGAAACATAAGACAAAACCTTCAAATTAAATTCTGAGTTTATGAAGATTTCCTTCCTTCCTTCCTTCCTTCCTTCCTTCCTTCCTTCCTTCCTTCCTTCCTTCCTTCCTCCCTTCCTTCCTTCCTCCCTTCCTCCCTTCCTTCCTTCCTTCCTTCCTTCCTTCCTTCCTTCCTTCCTTCCTTCCTTCCTTCCTTCCTTCCCTTGCTGCTTAGGTTATAAACTTTTCAGAGCAGCTGGAGGAAATCAACCCAATGTATACTTGAATGACTCTCTGGGCAATAAAAATGAGTCATCAATGAGTTTAGTGTGCAGCAGGAGAAAGATGATACTGGAACAAAATGTTCCGGTGTGTATTTGTGTAGTATCTACCATAATGGATCTCTGCTCCTGACTGAGGCCTCTCGGCATTCCAGTGATGTAAATATTAACTAATAATAATAAAAGGACAAGCACTTTATTTGCATCCATGTTGCCATCTGTTGTGTAGACTGAATCAATATCAAGTACATGTTCAGCTTCATTTACTTTTCTCTAAGCAGTACACTTCATTTGCTGCAAAAAACCTGACAGTTTGAAAAGCTTCTGGTAAATTTTTGGCATTGAAAGACATTGTCACTGTTTTTTAAATCTTCTTGCTAATCAGCAGTAGCTGTAGGCTGGAATTAGAAATACATATTGATTTAGAGCAACAAAGATGATTGGGAAACAGGACCATGTCTCTTATGCTGAGGAAAGGCTGAGGACACTGGGCCTGTTCAGCCTCAAGAAGAGATGACTGAGACCAGACCTCAATCAGTATCTGAAAGGAGGGTGTTCAGAGGATGGAGCCAGGCTCTTCTCAGTGGTGCCAGGCAATAGGATGAGAGGATGAGAGGGCAGAAGCTGATGCACAGGAAGTTCCACCTGAATACAAGGAAGTAATTTTTTTCACTTGTGGGTGACTACACACTGAAACAGGTTGTTCAGAGAAGTGGTGGAGTCTCCCTCACTGGAGATATTCAAGAACCATGTGGGCACAGTCCTGTGCAATGTGCTCTAGGATGACCCTGCTTGAGCAGGGAGGTTGGACCTGATGATCTGCTGCAGTGCCTTCCAATATGAATCATTCTGTGATACAGTTGCTGTGTGCTGCCATTAAAACATATAAATAGTGATACTTTTTGTAGATATTCTTTGCAAAGAAGATGCCAGACTACTTACACAGCAAATAGAAGCATTTTTCATAGATGATGCGCCATAACTAATGTAGATTTTGCTTTCTTATTTTTACAATGTATTAATAAAGTTCAGTGCGCAATAATTGCTAGTATGTTTGGAAAGACAGAGGAGACCATCAAACTGGCTGTGGCTGTTTGCTAAGCCATTGCCCTTCTCAAACAAGTGTCCAAAACTGTTCTCACATTTCTTCAGATACATGACCTGAATTTTTTCTCCAGACAGTGAAGGTGCTGATGCCTTGCAGTCAGAGGGCCATGACAGACTGTGAATATAGCCAATGTGCTGTACAAGAGGCTAGATTTAAACAATCTTGGCATTAAACTTGGCTCAGAGAATAGATATCTACCACTGGCCACCTAATGTGTAGATATGAGTCATAGAATCACAGAATAGTTTGGGTTGCAAGACATCTTAAGGATCATCTATTTCTAATATCTTTGCCATGGCTTGATCACCTTCCACCAGACTGGGTTGCTCTGAGCCACATACAACCTGGCCTTGAGCACTTCCAGAGATAGCATATCCACAGATTCCCTGGGCAACCTGTTCTAATACCTCACTACCTTCTTGAGTAAAGAATTTCTTCCTAACATCTAATCTAAATCTCTCCTCTCTTAGTTTGAAACCATTCCCTTGTCCTGTCACTATCTACACATGTAAAAAAAAAAAAAAAAAGGCCTCTGTGGTCTTAGATTTTTGCACCCATCTATTTCACATTACTATTACAATATGAATTAAAACATGACTGTTGAAGACTGGGAAATATTAAATAATGGAAAGAATAATATGTTGCTAGGAAGTTGTATGGATGCATCTAAACTTGAAACAAGCAAAGAAACTTGTGTTTTAGTATGCCCAAATGTGTGGTCACAGACTGAATAAACTGGAAAATAAGAAATAATATTCCAGGACCATGTGACTGGAGAAATATAAATTCAATTATCAGAGTATTCTTCAGCTATATGTAAACTCCCATTAAGATATGTGAACTGAAAGAACGGGTATGAATATTGTAAATACAAGAAGAAAAACAGAGCTGGTTTTGGGACCTTGCTCTATATTCAGCAATGCTGGAGTGGCTAGTAAAGTGCTGTCTCTTCTAAGTGTTCACGCTTCAGAAGAGAGTTGATCAGTGACTGCTTCCTGCTTTATATGACAACATGTTCTAAAATATTGTAAAAGCAGAAAGATCTTAGTAATGTATTGTAAATTAAATCACTGTTGACACCAGGTTGTCAGAAAGTTAGAAATGGGTGGAAATGGTTGAATTTTGTGTGCAATTTCCATTAAGAATGGTATAGCAAAATTAGACATGCTAGAAAGGAGTTCTATAGCCATGTATATTTTATTTCTTAATGAGAAATTTCTTTTGACTTGTATGTCTAATTTATCTGTTATAGATTTCCCATCCTATGTGTGTGGCCAGAATTTTTTCTCAAATCATTGGCCAAGTAGGTGCTTTCTAGGACAGCTCCTCATTATTTTCTCATTTAAGATAGACTCACATAAGGGCAGAGTAGATTTATTGTACTGTAGGCAATGAAATAGGTGGATTAATAGACATTTCATGTTATTAATTTGTATGGGAGAAGTGCAAAAATTATTCATAATTTCCTGCAAATTAGAGCCCTTTCCATTAAACTCACTTGGAACACTTTTTACTTGCTTTCATTCTGCTAACGTCTAAAGAAACTGTAAACTGGTGCAATCATTATGTCAGGCGGCAAGAACATCTAAGTTGTAGTGAGTTGGGATCCTAACTGTATTGCCTTCAGGGTCCTCGGTGTGCAAACTCATGAAAATCAGCTTTCTCCTGCCTACTTTAAGGAAATTCACAATTGTGTATCTTTACAAATTATGCTCATTTTTTTTGCAAAAGGCTTAAACTGACGAAGCTTTCTAACATATCGCATACAGGAAATTTCAGAGGTTCATACCTCTTAATCATCTTACCAAGCTGAGGTCATCAGACTCTTCCAACTAATTTGTGATTCAGATGGAATCTTAAATAAAATATTTAAGTGACAGTAATTTTTGATGCTTTTCAGCCCCTTGAACCCTTTCACAATGAAAATGCAATATTCAGAATTAAACTCTGACAACACAGCTTTCTTCCCTTAGCTAGCTCTCCTGAATTTGCAAGTGTCTGTAAACTATGTACTGAAAAGCACATAACTGGAACATAGGTTTAAAAAGAGGAAATATACAATTATATTTTAAAATTTCCACAGAGAAAAGAAAGCATTAAAAAAAAAAAAAGAGGTTGGGAAAAAATTAATAATTAAAACAGTACTGGTTTCCATCCAACAGAATTTAAGGACATGTCAGTGAGAGTAGGTGTAAGAGAATTTGATTTATCTCAACATGCCTTTTTAAAGCCTGACCTGTAATTATCATGTAAAGTCTCTTGAATTTCTCTGGTAAAGGATGAAAAATAGCTATTATCATGCTGGAGGATTTTTTTTTCCCTTATTTTTTAAGTTCACAGTCAAAACAATTCTAGGATGAATGAAAGAAGGAAAAATAACTCAAAACTAAGAGAGTAGATTTTGCCTTCTACTGTTCTTTTGCATTGGTATGGGGATGAATCTTATCCACTGGCAACACAAATGATTGTATTTAATTGGAGCATAATTTATTAAATGAATTCTTTTGCCAGAATTTTAAGTGTTCTGGGAAGGTTGTTTGTCTAAACCCAGAGAAAAGGCAGAAGAATTGGAATTATGTTCACATCTCTAGCTAGGGCAGTTAGCACTGAAAAGCACCTACAGTCCAGACTTTGGAATGGGGCATTTTATATTTGTTTGTTTGTTGCCAAGGTGTCCTATTCTGATGTCACATCTTGACAGCTATCATTTAAAATGGAGAGGGGGCAAGGAGCATCTGTTGTTTATAAAATACTGTAACTGCAATAGAAAATGACTTTGGGGACAGCATGAAAAGCAAACATCACTATAGAGATAGCAGAAGGGAAGACCTTGCTTCAGAATAGGTATTCAGCGGGATAATACTGAAGATACCTAAGGAAAAGGCTGCAGAATATGGCTATGAATCAAACAAAACCCAAATCCAAAACAAATGCAATACCATGCTGCTAGCAGGGAAAAAGACAAGCAGTATTTGCCTTGTGAATAAGAATATGTTATGAAAAAAGAAGTAGTTTTGAGAAAGCTCATGCTTTTCTTTTTCATTGTAACTACCACAGGGTATGTCTAGATTTATGATAAGAAAGAAAAGAGGTTTTCTACCATGCCAAACTGTTTGGATTTCCCACTTGATTAATATAGATGCTGGTGATTACAATTTGAATAAAACTCATTAAACAAAAGCTTTAGTGAAACTAGGATAAATACAGGGTATTGCAGGTTTGACTTTCTGGCTTGACCTCAAATCTGTCTCATCACTGCAGACCTGCCCAGAAATTCCTGGGCTGTGTCTGACACTTTTTGCTGTATGTGGACCTGATCCTATCCTTGCTGATGATTTCCCTTGGATTTGACCTTGGATGTTCCTCATCCCTATAAACTTGTCTGGGGATCTGAACTCTTGGCTAACCATGATTATCACCACCAGTTCTGCTGGCCTAAAGCCAAGCATTTCTAATTTTGGAGAGTATGAAAAAAAAAAAGTTAAGAATTCTACTGGAGTGATAACCTGCTTGCAAGTCTCTCAAGATGAGATATTGAAGTGATATGGATAAAATAAAAGACATGAAAGGAAAGGGGAGTTGTTGCCAGATGGACATGAAAGAGCCACACTCACACTGTCAGGCTGTGCGAGCAAAAAAGAAGGACATTTATTTGGGATTAGGGTTTAAATAGTTTTTGGAGTTTGATGAGCAATTGGGCCATGAGGTTGACACTTCTCTGACCCCACTGGTCAAACTAGAAGTCTATCACAGAGAGAAATGCAAAAACATCCACTTGTTTATGTTACAATGTATGAGAAAACTCCAGTACAGAAATATAAACATCAGAAGGCTGAAAAAGTCAGGGCGACCGGGAACCAAGTCTCCGCACTTCAAAATGGTGAGTGTAGCTGCAAAAAGGAAACTGACCAACAGTCAGATCCTTTGCCAGCATATCATGTGGCAGCAGCAGTAGCTGCCTTCTGTCTGTACAATGGCATCCAATGAAAGCCTCGGCCCCTTACCCTTTTACTAACCTTGTGTCCATCAGTTTCACATATTCATGCTTAGATTTACAATGAATCTGGCACTGAATTTGGAATTTGAGTAAAATAAATTTTGAGTCCTCTTTACAGATGCTGTTGAAGAAAAATTATGCCTAAGGCATCAGTGTTAACAAAAAAGGAGGGCTATGCATGAGTAATTTCTCCTTTATGGTCAAGCACAGTTGTAACAGTTGGATGAATTCAACCTTGTTTATGCTTGAATGAGTCCATGTGCAAGACAAATGAGTGATCAATGGGTTCAGCATGATGCAAAAGAATAATAGGATTGAAAAACAGTAGATTCTGGTAAACACTGTAACACCTCAATAGTCTTCTGTGGAGACCCTCATCACGATCATAAAATATAGTAGGGAAGGGCTTTAACAGCTCTTTCAATCATTCCTGCTGAAACTACTTTTTTGGAGAAAGAGTATGCAAAATGCAGTAAAGCACTTTGAATGAAAGGAAGAAGAGCTTAGGAGAGCTCTGCCAAAGGCCTGTCACACTTGCTAGTAAAAATACAGGCCACATTGCACCTCTTAAACTACTGCTGCAAGGACTCCTGGCCAAGAGGTGAGGCTGACCTCTGTGCTGCTATAGATAGCTTTTCACCAGTAAGGTTGTTCAGTGTGTGTCTGAGGGCATTAGAGAAAAAGAAGGAAAATAAAGAGACACTAAAATTTATGCCAACATATAAAAAACTTCCCAGAGGAAACTGGCTCAAGACAGAAATTAATATCAGACCTGTTTCTTTTAGGATTGGGCTTTTTGGTGTGTGGGGAGAATTAGGTTTAAATTTTTTTTGTTGATTCAGTTTCCCATTCTAGAAGACTAGCTTACGAAATGGAATATAGCTATTAAACATCTTCTAGTTGTACTTAGAATACTTGTAGATGTTCTAGTGAAAACTTTCTACTAAAAATCTGTTTACTGCTGACAACAAAAATATGACAGAGTAAATTAAGAATTTTTAATCTAAAGTATTTGAACCAGATGCATGATTTCTTTTACATTTAGCAATTCATTGAGTTAAAATTTTATCAAGAAAAATAATACTGCTTTTGAATACACAGCTCAAATGAAAAATTTAAAATCCATGTAATTGATAGAAAATATGTGGTGAACAGTCAGAGGGAATGAATATAGTTGAGAAAAAAATTAAGCTACTTGTGAGCATTTGATACATGGTAAAGAGGCTAATTGTTATTAAATTGTTCACTGTGAAACATTTGTTCTTCTACACTCACCAAATCACTCCTATTTTGATCTGATCATGTGATGCCAACAACAGTTATTTAATTTTAGTGATAAACACTGATTTCACGTGATGTCTACTTACAAATAGGAATGTTATGTTGCTTGGGGCATGGCCAGGAAGAGGAGACCATCTCTATTTAGCACTAATATGCAGAGACCATATTGCATTAAATATAACCAACCAACCAAACAAACAAACCAAACAACAACAACAACAAAAAAACTAGAGATTTTTTTTATTTGTGAAAGTAATTTTCTACCTATTTTCTTAAAGAATGGATAGAAGGAGGTTTGAATGTATATTAGCAAGGCAAGGAGAGAAAATATAGTTACAACATCCTGAAACATTAGAAAGTTAAAAAACAAGTGCAGAAAACTCTTTTACATTGGTATAAAACATTGTAAGTGATAATTATCACTATCATTCCTATTCCCTTTTAAAGTTTGATACCTTCTCTGGCAGTATTAAACTTTGCCTTATGTTATCATGGAGAACAAATCACTTAGTATTTAAGTAAGACTGAACCAAGATGAATGTGGTTACACACTGAAAGGATAATTAGTTATTACCTATTCCAAGTACATTTTCCCCAGATACACAGAGGAATACATACTCCTAAATTTCTCTTAGCTTGAATGTTTCCTCTCTGCCCACTGTGAATACATCTCTGGTGTTAATCAGTTTCAGTTCCAAGCTCCCCCTGGTGAACAGGTTCCCTACCACTGTAGATTGCATGAATTGTAATTCATGCTGAAGCTCACAATGTTTCAAGCCACTAACCTGCAAACATATACAGAATTTTTATTTTTTAAAGTTGTGGTAAACAAGAGTGAAGCAGGCTTGTTTCCTCCCTTCAGTGCTGTCCCAGCCTCATACATGCCTTAACTATACACCTCTGGGCAAGCAATACATGGCCTTACTTTCATGCTGTAAAAAGATCGCTTTGCTGAGCTGCAGCAGAGTCCTCACATTATTCACTCTGCTCGGTGGGGAAAGAAAGAAAAAAAGAACCAAAGCAACAACCATCTTTACACCATGCCCATATGATTTTCAGTAGTGGTCCATCACTGATTTTTATATATTTTGGATATAGCCATTCTACTATATGTGGACTGAATAATCCAGGAGAGATTCTCACGTTCATGGTGGGTGCATGGCCTTGTATCACTGGATTTTTCATCCTGTTGTGGATGAAAGGTAAGTTAATTGTTAGAAAAAGCTTCTGTGATCTTCATTAGGTCCTCTCTCATAGATAACTGTGGACAAGGACTATGAGGTTTATTACAGAGTGCATCTATTCTGGAGAGAAGAGTTTGTGCAAACCTTTCTGTTATAATTGTCAACCAACTTTTTCAGTAACCGAAGCCTTTTCAAGGTAATCAGTTACCATGTAATGCTATCTTTCACACACAAGCTTGAAAGAAAATTATTCTGGATTTCATGTATCTCTTTGTTGAACATTATCCCATTTAAATAACCAAATTTTAATCACTCTTGTTGTCTGCTCTGTGATGAAAGCAAGAATTTCTCATAACACCATTTGTGGGATTTAGCTCAACGCTGAGCTGCAAGTCAGAAGACATGTAAGGCCCAGGTTCAAAGTGATGCTTGTAACCTTGCTGTTGTGTCAGTGTCTCTTTGCCTCGGCCAGGCCTGGCACCATGGTAAAAAGAGGCACGTCTTGGTAGCTGAATGAACCTTGCCCATCCCGTGAGTTCTGCTTTGCCCACAGAAGTGAAGCAACGACAGCAGGAAAGAAGGAGAGAGTCTGCTCAGGGGTCAGCCACTGGCTTTATTCGTCTGCTCAGGGTGCCTGCTTCTATAAAGACCCCTTGCCAGTAGGAGCCCCAAGCAGAAAACAAAGAGAGGCAGGGCACCCGAAAGTTACATCTTATATTCGAGGGAGGAACTTGGGGATGGGTTTAACTGAGGACAAATCAGGGATCATGTGGGTACGGCTCTGCAGGTAAATAACACATATTATAACAAATGAATAGCTCAGGTGGGGAGACAGCCAGAGTCTTGTCCAATCACTTGATGCCCTCACTGGAACATTCTAGACTTTTGGGAGAGGCTTCAAAGTGATAGACAAGACTCAGGGACTCTATAACTTATGATTGACACAGAACGAGGGTTGGGGTAAAACCAAGAAGGGTTAAACATGGGTGACATGGGACAAACTATTACAATTTATAAAAAACAATATAAAACAAGGAACAAATACATACATAAAAATTCATAAAACCAAAAACACACCACTACATAACCTGACACTGAATATGAAATATAGCCCATAAACTGTAAATAGGCTGATTTCTTAACATCCTCATATATTTAATATCCATGTAATGCTTTATGCTGGTGCACAAAATATTTTATTTTGAAGATCAGCTGCATAAAAATAACATTCAAAACTCAGGAATGGTCATCACTTCTGAATATTTTGAATTTTCTAAACACTTGTATTTTTTTTTTCTTTATGATTCTTATAAAAAGTCTTTAGCTAGCTATAGCCTTCTAATAGTTGAAGTTTGCAGTTCAATCTGTCACCTGTGGAAATAGCCAAGTATGTCTGGGGCAACAACCGGCATCTCATTAAGAAGATTAAATGAAAAATTAGAAATAAGCTTTAAAGAAAGAAAGACAAGTTTAACATCTTTCTTTCCCTCTGCTCCCGACTATAATTCATACTCATTTCCTTAAGGTACCAGTCAGTGTTTTATGAGAAGTGCCTTGATAGAGAGAAAGGTGTCATGTATCAGGTCACCTTTGTTTTCTTCCCATGGCACTTCCTTTGCACCCACTCTCTGCTCTATATGGCTCAATTAAAATTTATGAGACTCAGCTGTATCAAGAGAAGGCAAACTAGAAGCAACTTTAATTTGTAATTTCTGTAAGACATTATATATTCTGAAAACTGTAAGTGGAAGTGTGTGCTGCTGTGAAGGTTTGCCCTCTATTTAAAGAATATGACAAGCTTCCTGTCAGAAGCTTAGTACAACAATCACTGAAATAAACGGGAATGTTATTTTTTATTTAACCAAGTGCATGTTCAGACTTCAGCAATGAAATGTAGAGCACCATAGAGCACCACAGTTCTGTGTCTGATTGTAGAAATGCTTTTTAATCAGCACTGATCCCCAGCTACCTTCTCATCCTTCTTCAGACATAGAATTTCACATTGCTCAATATCACTGTCAGATTCTTTTCTAAGATTCAGCTCTAGTTCAAGCACTTCATCAAAGCTTCAATCCTTTGAATTTACAGTTTTCTTCAGAGGCATGGTGCAGTTGCAGTGATAGGACTGAAAACTTAGGCAAAGTTATTTTCTGGGTGTTAGAGATGAAATGTGAAACCTGTATAACATGCTCTCCTCTGGAAGTCAAATAATAGTAGGGTCATAGGATGGAAAAGGCCTGGAAATAACCTAGTTCAAACCATATGAACTGTAGGTAAGTATCCTGTACAGAGTCTACAGAACATCTGTTTTAAATGACCTTGTATATCACAGACCACATAATACTTTCTACCATCCTGTGGCAAACCAAAGATTTATAGCAAAGGATCAAAACTCAAAACTCTCAACCATACAGTACTTCAGAAAAAAAACCAGAATCTCTGTCTGTCTCCAGGATTCCTGCAGTCAGAGGATATCTAAGAGACAAAATCTTCACCATGGCCTTTTACCCATATATATAATCTACACCTAGAATTTCTAATACACAAGTTCCTCAGTTAATATTTGTCTTGAAGTGGCTAGTTATTTAGACACTGTACAAGGAAAGCACTTCCTTTGGATAGGGAAAGAAGTTTCTTTTACAGGAAGAATTACTTAATGCCTCCCAAATGTGTAAGAAAAGTGAAAAACAGTGGCTCATGTGAAGCAAGGCTGATGTCTTAGTGAGCTTATTAGTTCTATGAATGAAGAGTTGTCCGCTCTGCATTTCTTCAGTTTCATGTAATGTACAGACACAAGAACCCCAGAAAAGTGAAATGGAACTTATTAAACTTCTCATGCCAAATAGCATAAAGTGAAGGATTTAATGATATTTTTAATGTCTATCAAATATACATTATTTTAAAGAATCACAGTTTCTATTTTTAACATTCAGTGCTTTTTGAATGTTTTTGCAGGAGGGGATTTTAAAGGAAAGGCAAGGATATTTTTCTGTGTCAGCTTAGAAAATAAAATCTGTGTACTAGAGATCTCAGTTATTAAGTGAATCTGTCATTCTAAATTGATTTGAAATGGATTCTTTTTGCTAGTCCTTTGATAGGACACAGTAATAATGCAGTAATTGTTTGAAGAAATACAAGTAATATATGTCATATTGATTTAGGAAATGGTTAAACAAAACAGAAACTTTTTAAAGTGTTTTTCACACTGGTATGTAGGGCAAGCCCTTAACTGAAAATATGATTGACAGCTGATTAACAAGGAATATCACTCCCTTGGTGTTAAAATGACCAAGCTACAAGAGTCAGACAACTTATTGAATTAGAAAAATAATTTTAAATAGGACTTCAAATCTCTGCACAAAATTCTTTCATGCTACAAGAAACTTGTAGACTAAATCAGCTGATTAATATGATTTCACCAGTAGTCTATTGAGTGTAGACAGCTATAACAATGTTCAGATGTTGATATGTCATCATTTGCACACAAAGAGGAAGAGTAGGTTGGCAAAATTTGCCCAAAGCACCTCCAACTTACAAAAATCTGTAATTATAGGAGCATCTTTAGACCTCAAGGTTTGTATCTTAACAAGAAAAAAATATTAAATTCATTTAAGAGCTCCTTCCTTATGATACATAAAATATACCAGCTTGAGTTAGAGTACAACTATGGGACTAATCCTGCTAAAAAAAAAAAAAAGAAAGAAAAAAGCACAATTTACACTAATGCTTCCTTACTTCCTTACTTAATCTTCATATATAATTTATTCATCATACACTGCAATTGCTAAATCATTTAAGAATAAATTTTCATTGTAAGAGGACCATCACTGTAGTTAGATCATTATGTATTTCCAAGAAAATGTATTATTCTAGAAAGAAGGAAATATTTTTAGCTTTCTTATCTTTAATATTTTGAGCTGTCTTGTTTTCTCTCTTATGTCTAACCTTCATCTTTTAAGTGCTCATTCAGAAAAAGCTTCTAAATTGTTAAGTTTAATCATACATTTAAAGATTATGAGACTGAAAGTTGTTTTCTGAACATGGTTAATTATTTTACTGAACAGCAGTTATTTTTACAAGTTAAGGACATACAGAACTCTCTATGCTTGCTGTCCTTGGCATAAAAGTCACTCATTATACCTTTCTTGAATCTCTGTGGCAGTGTAAGTCTTCTGCAACATAGATGGGTAGACCTGTACTAACCGTTCTCCAGGTGGCATAATTTTTAAAAAAAGCCACATGACTAACAAATCCACCTATTAGACTTTCTCTGTTTTAGTTTCTGCCCCTGGCAATACTCTTACCTAATTTAAATCAGTAAGAAAGTTGTGTATTTAGTTTAAACTTGACAGCTGTGTGGAGTTCAATTCCCAAAGTATGGAGTCTAGTGACATTGTAACTATTTTGCTATGCCCTGTGGTATGCTTTCAGCAATAGCTCCAAAGGGGTCCCTTCAGTTGTGTCTGCCAACCCAGTCTTCATGTCTCATGTCCTACAACACTTGAAATAGAGAATCCCTATTTTGAGGAAACTGAAGTTTGTCTTGGCATTTTCTAAGGGGATAAATTGCTTTCTGGAGGTGTTCTCCATTTTCATGGGATAATTAGAGTTTGGAACTACTGCTTTGGAAATGATGAGTAAATTTTAGGTTGCTGAAATTAGGTGAAATAATTTTCTTTCCTTGCCCTATATACACCTGGAGTAATAATCAATCTCTACTCTGAGACACAATTATATGTTCTATATAATTATATATTCTAATAATACTGAAAATTATATGAAATACAGTACACTAAAACCTTCAGTAAGGTATATAAAATATTAATGTGAAGAATTGTGTGTATAATACTATAATCTTTTATATGAATGCAAGCTGAAGGTAAATTTTAGTCTTCAACTTCTAATGGTTATATTTTGTTGCCCAATTTACAGGCTTATAAATATGGCATTTGCTCTAAATCTATGTTTCTCAACTTCTTTTAAGTAAAATGTGAAAAATTGAAGCATGAGATTTACATTAGAAATTTTATCAGTTACCTGTGATAATAATGTAAATTTTGTATATGTATGTTTTAAGAACTTTAGAGAGAATATTTCATAAGCTAGGGAAAAAAGAACAGAACAACATGAAGTTATAATTTCTTTTCGCAATATTTTTTCTAGTACTTTTTGGTACTTATATTTTAACATTAAGTTTTTGCAGTAATACCACATTGTCGTTTATTACTTAGTAGGTGATCATAACCTAAAATTCAAGGTCAATATATGGCATTTCAGCTATACGTGAAAGCTACCTGACCAGGAGTAAGAGAAAGGCATAATGAAGGAGTTGGTACTTTACATAAGAATGTTAAAGTTTCTGATATTTAGATTTTATTAATTTTGTTTTAAAATAATACACTTTCCTGACTTTCAAATTTCTTATTTCTTGCAGAATGTTCTAATAAAATTTTTTTTGAGAGACATATCTGAAAATTTGTGTTAATAAATTTTAAAGAATTTCCTTTCTTTCTTTTTTTTTTTAAGTAAGAGAAAACTTAGTATTATATGTCTGTTTATTCCCAACTCTGTCTTAAAATATTCTCAGGCAGGTAGATGATGAGACAACCTGCTTTTGCTGAGTACTGGGTAAACAAAATTTCTTACTAGCAGCCCAGCTTCTGAGAACCTTTTAAGCTTTGCTTCTTTCCTAGCATTGGTAGATTTGTCTAGTCTTGTAAAAATAATAAATCATCTAGTCTTCAGTGAAGACAGAAGAATAAACCACATTTGCTTTTTCTATGACATGCTCTTTTGGGCATATACTGTTCTGAAATACATTAGGATAATGTAAAATGCAAATTACTACTGATTTTCCAACATTTTCACAAATGCCTTGTCCAATTACCCTCAAACTTTCTAGGGGAAAAAGGAAGTAATCTTCTTTTAGAATACCACACAAGAGAAATTTCTAATGGAACAGTCTGAAATTAAAATTAGATGTAAGGGCCTAATTGAGCTTATAATGGAAGGTATTACTACTTAGCCATGGAATGACTACCACAGCTCCATAATACCATCTATTTCAGAAAATCATAAAGCTTTAGAGACAGACTGCCTGACAGATTGTTTGGGAATGGAGGGCAAAAGTACTAGCCAAGAAAGGTCTGTGTTTATCACCGTGCTGATATTGTCATATATTAGGAAAAACCCTTCTGCTGGCTAACTAAACATTGCCCATGTTTGTATTGAAAATCTAGAAAGCCAAGTACTTTGGGGACTGTGTTCACTGAAGTCAGATGAGCAATTCTGAGTTTTCAATTATATACCATGAAAAAATATTATAAGAATTTAGTCTTAATTCACATATTAACACAGTAATTTTTCAGCTTTTGGCTAAGATGCCACCACTTTTCTCACCTGGGTCAGCTCCATATTAATCATACTAACAGTTTGTAATACATCTGAATGTCTTGGACAAAAATTTGCCTGTGGGAGTAAATAGCTTTCCTCCTACACTTTTATGCCTCAAGTTTGGCCTTAAGAGACCATTTTTATGCAGTTAATCAGGCCTGCATTAATTTCACTTAAATTTAGACATTTAACTGCTATAGGTCATTTAGGTCTCCACTGACTCTGTGAAGAGCTGGGAGGAATAGTGCTTGGTCCAGTACCTAAAACTATCTGGGACAAATATTATTGAGTGTACTCAGTCCTCCCAAGTCAGGTGACACATGAATAGGAAGAAAGAAGTGTTGACTCCAGTCCTCAATGCAGTATCCAAGACAGCTCTGCCTTATAAATAGAATTACCTTTTGCTGCTGGATTAAACCAGCCTAGATTTACTAGACTCATCCCACTGATGCATTGAGTAGCACAGGTATGTGTCTGAAAGCATCTCTTTCTCTTAACATCTCTCAGTTACTGACTGATGGACACAGTGCTTCTTTCTCACTCTTAAATGAAATCTTTAGTCATGTGCAATTTTGGTTTTGTTTTTGCTTCCATATTTTTAAGAAGGATGGAACTAGGGACAGAAGCAGTCTCTGGAATTTTAGAAACTTGTGAAGTAGCAATCAGTAGATGTAGGTCCAATTGGAGACCAGTGATGAATGGGTTCCTCAGGACATGGACAGTGGGATTGAGTGTACCCTCACCAAGTTTGATGATGACTCCGAACTCAGTGGTGCAGTTAACATGCTGGAGGGAAGGGATAGCATCCACAGGGACCTGGACAGGCTAGGACTATGCAAACTCCACCAAGTTCAACAAGACCAAGTAATAAAGCCATTAACATGAGTACAGGCAATCCCAAGCACAAAGACAAGTTGTGTGGAAAATGCATTTAAAGCAGCATGACCAGAAGGTCAAGGGACATGATTCTTGTCCTCTTCTGCACTCTCATTAGGGGCACACATCTCCTCATCAGACAAATGGTTTTAAGCTCAAAAAGGGTAGACTTAGCTATAAGGAAGAAATTCTTTACTATGAGACACTGGAACAGGTTGCCCAGAGAAGCTGTGGATGTCCCATCCTTGGAGGTGTTCAAGGCCAGGTTGGAAGGGATTCTGTGAAACCTGGTGCAGCGGAAGATTGGTCTCCCTCCATGGCAGGGAGCTGGACTAGGTGATCCTTAAGGTCCTTTCCAATGGAAACCATTCGATTTTTCTAAGATACGTGGGAAACTGTGCATCTTGCTCTTTAAACATCTACACAGTGGCACCTGTGATGGCGTCTCTGTTGTAGCTGAGCATTGCTAGTGGGTGCATGTACTGCTTGTGAACAATTGAGCAAAATGAGGCTTTCAATTAATTATTCTATTTTATTGAGGCACCTACTCTTCCTAAAGTAGTACAGATTTAGTGGTCCTTGGATTTCATTAATTTTCTGGTTTATATTTCCGTACTTTTTTGTTTTCTTAAGTACTCATAGGGTTTTCATCTTATTTTCACACCTTTAATGGCATTGAAATATCAACTTTTAGTCCATAAAATTGTAGATTTTTTTTCTTCAATGCCAGCAGGGATCCTTCCTTTTCAAAAATACAGTAGATTCTCAGTTACTATAAGACATTATAGATCTTTATGTCAGGGAAATAATTTTTGAGGTAATTTCTGTCTACACAGACATCATCTCTGAAGTTGCATCGAATTCGATGTGGTGACAAAGACAGATGTGTAATTTATTTTTTTTCTTAAATATAGTGCATTTAATATTTGTAAGTGGATTTCTCTTCTTATAGAGATTCAAAGCACATATCTATTGCAGTTAATGGAACAAAAAGAATGTTAGAATTTGAGATAATTTTAATAATAATAACAAATACTTAAACTTGCCAGAGGAAAAAAAAAAAAACGTTTGGAAATTTCAGGATGCCATTTTGAGAACAGAAATTTTTGGATCACTTTGTCTGGAACTACAGCAATTATTTTTGTTATGCTCATTATATTGTACATCTATCCATGCCACAGCACTATCAGCATGAGTCTTTTTTCAGCCTTGTTGCTCTGCTCTTAGGTAATTCATTCTTTCTTTAATTTTGCTGAATCCCATTTCTGAACCCACCAGACTAATTTATCTCTGGATATGGCACTATATGTTTTGTTATGACAAAAAAAAGAGGAATTACTGATGGTCACAGCTGGTAGTTTTCTGTTGTAGGAAGATTGTGAGACTAATTCAAATCTAGAAGTAGCAAATATGCTTTGAGATGTATTGAAGGCTATGGACCTGTACTAAATAAACAACAGTACACACATTACTGATGCCTTTTCCATTTCAGACTTAACATTAAAGAGTTAAAATCAAGGCAAATCTATGTAGTGTTCAATTAAGTTTTACGGTATTTTTTGCATGTAAAATCTATCTGTGCAGATAGATTTTTTTTAAGTATTTTTTAAGTAATTTTACTTCTCCCTGGTTCTCTCATATATGCTATTTCAGTTTTATTCTATACTGCATAGACCACCACCACCAAGTGGTGCCTGTCAGAATGTCAGGCCTTGACTACATGAATAATCTGAGTGGAAATAGTATTTTGTTTCTTTAGAATCAATGAAAAGTGGTATGGATTACCAAAATGTTGACTTTTTAATAATCTGTATCAAGATTGTGGTGCTTTAATGCAAAATAATAATTATTATATAATCTATATGATACATATCTTTATATATGTTTATATGACATCATGCTGCCCTGTAGGAAGTATTCAAAGGGATTATAACACTGAATTGTGGATTAGCTACAATCATCCTGAATAAGAAGGGAGGTAAGACTGGATTTTGTTAGTATCTGTAGCATCCACCTTTTCTCTCCATCAGCTACACTTAGCTAGAATGACTCAGAATAGCTCAACAGCCTATTCAGATAATTTACCTGCACTCTGACACACTTAAGTGAGACGTGCGATTGTCAGTAATTTACCTGCCATGGTAATTAGTTTGCTGTACTACCTATAAATATAGCTCACAGTGTATTCACTGCAGCACATTGTGCATTTATATCTTCCATCCATGGTCAGCTATTCTTATGATCCTGACCTGAAGTTAACAATACTGCTGATCTTAAACTCCTGTTTTACAATAGATGCCTGTTTCTCTCTATTAACCAGATGCCTGGTTATACTGTTAATAATACATTTTCAAGTTACTCCCACTCCCACTGGCTTAAGATTTAAGACCTTCAGGTTGTAGTAGGCTGCAGTGATTCTTAATGATGTGTTAAAAAATTAAAAATACATAGTATAATAGATAGCAAGTGCGCTGAGATACTTTACTCTTCTTCATCTGTTTCTTATAATGAGTCTTTTAAGTTACTGCTAAAACTCTTGTCTGCACCAGAATCATGTCTGGAGACTTTCTATTCCCTCCATCCCGCCTTCTAAAAGACCATCTATCTTCTTCCACCCTCTGCCACAGCCAAAATGCAGAGTACCTATCTACTTCCATACAAAGATGTCAATGGAGGAGCATCAGTGAACCAACATCCTCAGATCTGCAGAATGTCAGGCAGTAATCCCTGAAGGAACTTGCTCAGGAATTTGAACTCTGAATACATGCTCTTGTGTTTGTTGCCTGCAATCATGGGTTCTCTCTGCATGAATGAATTTATACACACACATATAAATCTCAGACCAGTAACAAGTGGACTAAGGACCTCCTATAATTCTAATAATTAAATCTCAGAAATTTAGTATTGCAAAGAAATAAAAGTTGTTTAGTTTCTTTACCTTTTGCCCCTCTTATATCAGTGAAGAACCTTTTCGATATATGCTAAAGATGACATTTCAGTTTTCAAAATTTGGACCTTCGTTAGCCTTGTGTTTATTTAATGATTTATACTCAGTATGCATTCAGTCACACACATGATAAAGAAAACATCTTTTAGAAAAATCTTGAGTACATTACAACAATAATTATATCATCAAGGACTTTAAGGCACAGACAAAATACATGAAACAGAGGAACATTCACTATTCACTGAAGAAACACAAAGGGAAATATCTGTGCTTGCTCAGTAAGGTCAAAATAGGTAGAAGGTAAAGGGAATTTACTGTCAAGTCTGGTGTGCAGAAAATAGGAATAGTTTTCCTAAAGTGTTAGTTGTAATTTCTAAAAAAATTAGTTCCTTTTACAGATGTATTTTGCAGAATGCTGGTAGTTAATAAACAAATGGCTACATAGCAGATTTCAGCAGGAGAGTACCCATCAAAGGACAGAAGAATGGAGATATAACCTTGTGTTTTGAGGTAGGAGTGGGAGAAAAAACCAGTGTGCATTGATTCTAAGTACCTATCTGGAAGCCTGCAAAGTCAGCTTGATTCAGTGAGCTTTAAAGAAGCAAGAAGTGATTCAAGGAGTCACCAGGTGACTAAATATAGAAGGTACCTTAATAGCAACCAAGAAACTCCTATCTTGAATATATTTTTTGCCATTATTTTAAGTTCCAAAATAAATAAACAAGGCTCTTTGGTTCATTTTTGCAACAGGCTGGGTTGTTATGTTTCATAGCTATGCTGAGATTGACAGTAATATCACAGGAAAAATTAGTATGGGTTTGATTTGGGAATGCAGATACTTAAATTTCTGTAATTAGGCTTCAAAAAGGAAAATAGTGGTAGCTGTTTGCAACAATGCTATGCCAAGGGTTGTGCCTTTATGAATCAAAGGGGTCAGATGAAAAAACCTTTATTACTTTTAAAATGCTGATTTAGAAGTATGTCAACATCTTGAAACACTTTTCAGTACATATATTCCATTATGAAGAGAGCATTCACTGAAAGAATATGAGAAAAGATTTTTTTTTTTATTCAATATAAGTGGTAGCAAGAATGACTGACCAATATCATCCTTATAGAGTAATACTATATATTGCATTAGTAGAAAACAGTTTACTGTATAAAACATTCTTCTACATTCTAACAACAAAGAGGAAGTTTTATTCTCCACTCAATGTTTCAGAAAGTCTTGTGGATTTTTGTCTCATGAGAACACGGAAGCAGGGCATTTTAAAAGGCAAAGATGCTGACACTTGGTCAGGAGCAGAAAGATTTCTCTTCAACAACAATAGTTTTCACATTTTTCAAAGCTTTTCCTGAGGAACATCAGAGAAATTCCAATGTGTACCATAATCAAGTAGAAATTTAAACAATTAAATATTCAGTGTTCATCATCTTTCTGAAGGCACACTGGAAAATTTACTACTTTTTTTTCCAACTTAAGAGTTGCAAGAAAAAAAACAAACAACGATTTTGTAGTGATGGTTTAGATATTGATGACAAAAAAAGGCTGATTTAGGCTATTAAAGCAGGAGTGTTTGCCATCTGGAAGAGCTATATACTATATAACATCTGTTGATTTCAGTCTCCAGAACATCACTAACATGCTTACAATTAAGGAAAGCAGTGACTTTGTATAAACGTAGGTGACTATTACTGGAAGAAACACTCTACAACAGATGCAATTTTGATACCATGTAATTCAACAATGCTCCCTGCAATATTAATGGCCCTTCGCAACTTATTCTAATTTTAAAATTCTTTACTAAATTATTCAGCAATATATAAAACAGATGTGTGGCACTGCAGCACCCAAGTTGCTGTATCTGTTATAAAATTACGTTTTCATAATCTGTGTGCAATTTGTCTTTTAACTCTCACACAGAATCAACAGATCTTTCCAGGTGCTATGATTCACCTTCGGCTTCCTTATTCCCCTGAAAGGTTTCACTTGTGTTCCCTTATTTTCTGTTTCAACACTAAATGTCAAGCTTTTACGGCTAGTTTAATTGGTACCATTGCTCAGAGCTTGATAGGCATATATTATAGGAAAACAGAACACAGAGAAAATGTTTTATTTTTCTTGCAATACCTACTTACATTTGCTGGAGTTTAGAACTGACTTCTTTGTCCAAGCTATCTTATCTCTCAGAAAAGATTTGAAGAAGGAACAAACCTTACACTTTTAAAAGACCAGTTCAGATTTCTCCTATAGGTGACAGCACACTCTTGGATGCTTTTTGCACCTTCATCTCCCATGAATGCTGTGCAAAATGTTTTGGAGGAAATTATATGACCTGGTTCATAATTCTGCATGACAGTTTTGGTAGCAGTATAAAAGTGTTTTTTCCCCCTCTGTTGTGTGTCAAATGATGACAGGATGGACATGACAGAAAGTTTGGTTGAGCTGTTTGTCTTAATACAAACAGCTAATAGAATAACAAAAGGTAGAGAGATATGTGCCCAATTATAGTAGCTGAAACATGAAAGCTGATGAGGTAAAAGAGGCAAAGCATAAGGCCACAGGATAGAGCTGTCAAAAATACAACATGGTATACCAGGAAAGAAGGAAAAAGAGACTTGGTTTGAAATTCTATATCCATGTAACTTCCTTTAAAGTCCAAGCTATGCACCTCATCTAAATGCAAAAAAACTCCAAGCAGCATGAATATATATATATATAGGCCCAAATATAGTCAGGTTGTAACTTCACTTACTTTGTTCCTAAACATGTATTCATGTGTGGGTCTATTCTGTTTCAAAGTCTGTGGAGAAGGAGATCAGACTCTAAATATGCCTAATGAAATCATAACAGAGATGCAAATCAATTTTCTTTTGAAGTACTTAGGTTTGATCTCTAGGTTGACTACTAAGATGGAAATCTTACTGGGCTAGTCTCGTGTAGTTACCCTGTTGTGGCTATCATCAATAGTGACAGTTCCAAGTTAACTGCTTTGGACTGGGTCTGGTTTAAGCTGCTCTGCATAGTTTATAGGCAGTACAGGCATAATACGTTTTAAAATCGTGTTAGAATGCTTTTATGTGATCAAGTAAGCATTTCCATTGTTATGCTCTAGACTTAAAGCAAGACTTCTGCAGCATGGTAGTCAGATAGAGTGCATTGTGATACACAGAAGCTGTGCACTAACTATGCCACAGCACATGTTTGACCCAGTTGGCAGTCTGCACCTAGAGTAAAAATATGCCTGATGCAGGATTCATTCTGTATAATTTCAGAGAACCATCAGTTCTGTGTCTAAAGCTGAATGAATTTTCTTATCTCTTCCCATTATCATTAGACAGAAACTGGAACTCTCAAGAGGATTTTTTTTCTGATTTATCTTAGATGTCATTGGGTGAGATAAATTTCCTCTTAGAGCTGTTTGCAAACGAAACAAGGATGACTAGGACAGACATAGAGTAAAGATGCCTAAGTTAGTGCTAATAAATTCTATTCTTGTTGCAACTCCTCATAACCCAATTCTCATGCCCCGTAATCAGAATTATTCAAATATTTAAACTTCCTCCAGTAAGTCTATACGGAGCTTTGTATGCTTCTATCATATAGGTCCTAATTTTGAAATGCCTCGAGAAATGTTACCTTGCTTTCCTAAATTGTTACTATTCTTGTAGGAATCCTGTGGGCCCTGTGAGTGGCATAGCATTAGAAATAACAACAACAAATAACTTATTTACTTTTTTTTCCCTCACCTATTACATTAGGAGTGAGAAAGGTTTGAGAAAAATATTACATAACAACTACAGAATCTGCCTTTTTCTTTTTCCTTGAATAGGCAATATAGAGAAAATTGCTCCACTATACAGTTAAATAGGAGTAATCTCAAGTGGTGGGAAGGGCACTTCATAGTCACATAATCAACTGAAAGAGCATTTAGAAAGAACAGACAGCTGGCCCAGTCCAAACATCAGCAGCCAAGTGGGAGAGTTTGTCATTCCATAAATGGCAAAATAACAAACACCTGACCTGAAGATAATAGGTTAATTGCTTTAATATTACATTTTTCATTGATGTTTGTTTTAACGTTGTGATGGATGAAAAGAGGTCATTTTTTTTTTTTAATTCAGGCCTTCCAGAACTGCAAATGTCTGCCCAGTGGCCTGAGGGAAAAAAAAATCTCTTATGTGACAAAATGAGTTGCATGTAAATGACAAGTAGGCTGGATGTGCCCTGAAAGCATTTATCTTGGAGTGACCTGTGATCATAAATTACTGGCATGCTGCATCAGATCCTAGACTTGTAATTTCATCAAGACCAACAAGATGCAATCTTGAAAACTGTTTGCATGATATGAGGACAAATTGATGCCCTTGTCCTTCCAGACTGCTGGATTTGATGCTCAGGAGCCTGACTACTTTGTGTCTCTAAGTAGCAGTTATAGGGCCATTGTAAATAATTAAGTAGAAATTTGTTACACTTTTGTCAAGCATGTTTCTGATGTTACTCTTCATTCGCCTCCATTAAAAAATCCCTTGATTAAATTTTAAAATCTTAAACAATTTAAAGGGATGAGAGCACAGGACGCAAATTATAAGCTGAATGTTTTGCACAGTAAAGTCATATTCTCTCTGGGAGAAAAGAATGTCAAGTATTTAATATGCAATCCCACAATTCTTTCAAGACTTTCAAATTTTGATATCAACTCAGTGGCTGGTGCTTGTAGGTCATTTATTTTCTCATTTGTTTGCTTTTAGAGATGCAGAATTTCCTTCTCAATATACTTACAAATGTTTCTATACAAATAGAATGTATGGCTGAGAACTTAACCCCATGCAGTTGCAGCAAAAGGATACAATATAGAGTAGCCTATAAAAATGTGGATTCCTCAGAAAAGATGTTGCTGTTCTTAACTTAAAAGCCTGAATTCTATCAATAAACGTATGCTAAGTTTTCTGAAAAGTTTAAGAAAGAGACAGTATTTTTAATAACAAATGGTAAAATTAATCACCTTTGTCCTGTTTTCTGCATCTGGAGAAGTGATTGGTGATCCTTTTTAATGATATACTTCTTCAAATATATATATGCATTTATGAAACACACATTATCATACATGTCTTGAAGCAGACATATAACATTTATAGTGGCAAAAGTCACTTGAATACTGTGCCTTGAATAATAACACAATCTGTACTCCAGGAAGAAAAAGTTTTATCAAGGATTAGCACGTATTCCCACAGCAGAGAGTTTAGTTTTGGAACAGAGAATACATCATTGATGTTGACCTAATGACCAAAAAATATTGTTGTGCAGACCTAACTGTTCTTACAAAAAATCAGTTGTTTAGAGATGGTGATTAAGAGGGATAAAATGATTACATGGGATGGAGTACCCCTAATATGAGGAAAGGCTAAGAGAATTGGGATTGTTCAGTCTGGAGAAGGCTTTGGGGTCACCTAAATGTGTCCTTCCTGAAGGGAGCCCACGGGAAAGAGGGAGAGAGTGTTTTTACAAGGGTGTGTAGTGACAGTGCAAGTTGGGGTGGCTTCAGACAGAAAGAGAGTAGGCTTAGATTAGATATTAGGAAGAAATTCATTACTAAGGGTATGGTGAAGTACTGGAACAGGTTGCCCAGAGAAGCTGTACATGCCCCAAGGCTGAAAGTATTCAGAGCCAGGTTGGATGGGGCTCTGAGCAACCCAGTCTAGAAAAAAGTGTTCCTCCTTGGCAGAGAGTTGGATCTAGGTCCCTTCCAACTCAAACTACTCCTTTATTTTATGGTTCTATGAAATAGATAATTGTTTTATTTTGTTTCTGATTCTGATACCTTCATTACAAATAATGTCATCCCTTAAAAGTACATATAATTTTTTACCTTAGTCCAGTGAAGCAGTAAAAGGTAAAACATTCTGGTACAGTACAACATTTAAAAAACACTCCCATGAATAGCAGCTCCTTAATCATTAGACCACATTTGCACTCCCCAACTAAAATGCTGTGAAAAATGCCAGCTCCCTTTCATAGAATTGTTTACTCCCCCAGTAATATCTGAACACTCATTTAGAAGGTTTATGTCATTAATATATATTGCAGACAATGTATGCACTCCTTAGACCTTATATTTGAAATACATGTGCACTAAGTATTTGCATACAGGAAATGATTACTCATCCAGTTTTCACATTAAACAGATCTAATTACATCTCACAGAATCATTTTCCTAATTACATGCTCTCATTTCAATATTTTATGATGTTGGGTTAGATACTTTCCCCCAGTTAAACTTTATAAAATTCTCCATAAGACAAGTTTGTCTGCCTCTCCTCTGCCAGCATCTCATTTTCCCTAAGTTTGATCCATACTGTCCCTCCAGCTAAGTTCATATAGTTTATTCTGAAGTAGATAGGCTGTTTCTAAGAAAGCCTCAAGAAAACCTACATATGTAGCACTCTAGGTATATCTACAGCTTCTAAATAAATGAGCTGACTCCACAGACAACATTTTCAATGTCTGTCAGAGAGCAAGCCATGCTTCTATACTGAGCTTCAAAAGCATGTTCAGCAACTGTTAGTGGCTGCAGGCTGTGTAATGACTACCACAGAGAACATTATAAACCGCAAGCTGAGCAAAGCTACAGGCATGATGGACTACATTATGTTGTCCAAAGTATGGTAGACATAATAGCTCAGTAACAGAAAAAAACTCCTTGAATGTACTTGTCTGAGTTGTGCTCCAGCAGCAGATTTTACTTTTATAGTTCCTCCACTAGGAAGTCTACAGTTCTTCAAGTTGCAACTGCAGAAAAATATTGTTCTTTTAAAAACATTCCAACACACTTACGATATCAGAGGTCCAGTTTCTACTCTGGACACTGCTGATCTAAATTTGGCAAGCTTCGATGAAGTCAGTGATTGTTTTCGACAGAAAAGTGGGCCTGTGTTATGCAATAGTTCACTAGTTGGCCAAAGAACTTTAAAAAATCAAGGAGGTGATGCCTCTTGAACAGGATGACATAGGAAAATGAATTATTTTCAGGCAGTTGTTATTCTCTTTGTTTAGAATCTTTAACTCACTTACAGTAATTTATATTGTAATGTTGAATGTACAAATAAACATTTCCCAGAAGAACTTTTAAAATAATCTTTTTGATCCACTTTCATAAAATTTTAATGTACAGATCTTCAAGTTGCTTTGCAATTTCAGTATTGGAGTAGTCTATAAAGTACCCACAAAAATTACAAGCAGAAACCATAATCCCAGTGCAGCTCTGTGAATTGTAAGTTTGCCTGTTTGTTGCCACAGAGGTCTATACCACTGTCACATAACTGGAGTGTGGTTAAGCAAAATTCCAGGTCAAGTAACTGCTTTCTGCCCCCTGAAGTACATCTGCTAATTTTACCTGAATAAAGTATTAGTCTTCCTTTTCTCTCTAGACAGCTGGTTTGCTAAGTGCTTTCAATTATGTCCTAGGATCCTTGTCAAAGGTGGCTGGGCCTTGCTTGTTTTGATTTGTGTACGCAAGTATTGTTCTAGCATGGCTAATTATCTCCAGTCTAATACTGCGTCTGACTTTGTTTGGCCTCTGCTGTTATTCATTTATTTATAAAGTAAAGCCCTTACTATTTGCCAGTTATTAGCAAGCTGTGGTATGTGCACTGCTGAGAGATAAGAAGGAAACCTTGATGTCATAGGCACTGATTACTGGCAAAATGTGACATAATTGATCAGTGGTCTACCTCTGTTGCCTAGTTACGAAAATAGAAGTTCTTTTGGGTGGAATGTGTTGTCCAGTGCTCATTTAAAAAAGAAAGAACAAAATAAAACAGATGTGTGAACGTGATTTGTAGGCATACACTGTTGTATTATAGCCTTTGTTAAGTATATACAGTCACAGGAGAATATGAGCATGAATATGAATACACACACATATATATGCACACACACATATTTTTTGTACATATAAATATATATCTGTGTGTACATACATGAGAAATGTGTATGTAATCATGACCACATTGGCCTGTGACTGTGCCACTAGTTCTTGGTAACTTCTTGGTAACTTCTATTATCTCTCTTGGTAGAACCATTCCTTGTGGGTGATATTGAGAATATTTTAGATGAGTTTATCCCAGCAGCCCAACTTCAGCTGATGCTATGCTGTGAAAGCTTTCTCATCACTGTGCACTCAATCCCTATTTCCAGGGTAGTTTCTTACACTCTGGCATAGGCATTCTCTTATAAAATTGCTTATAAGCAATTATTTGTATAAGTAATTATTTTCTTCACTGTTCCTGGCTGGCCACAACACTTGTAAATGCATTATCATAAATATCTGCATGTATATGTAAATACTATCTTAAAAACAAGGAGAAGAAAAGTTCTAGTGGGGACTCAGCTCCTTTAGAATCTGAGCAAGGATGGGTCTCACTCAAATTTACAATGTTTATTGTATATTTTTTTCCTATTTATAATTATACCTTTGTGAAAACTTTGTTGTTTTTAAAAACACTGTATATTTTTTTTCAAGTGTTTAAATACTTGGTTTAATTTCAGAACGTGCCCATTAATTTACATAGCCTAGTTTGGAGTTCTGTTTCCAATCTGAATGGAAGGGATTTTTTTGCCTTTAGAAAAGCAAAACCAGAAAAGAATGTTTAGAAAGGTAGAATAAAATAAGATTGTCTTGTTGTTTGGTAGGTGATTTAACATTTGAGCCTCTGTTATTTGCATATCAAAATAAGACATAAAAGCAGCTTGAAAACAACAACTGCAAAGCAGTAACAAGAAGCTGTCTACCAAAACTCATATAAAACTCAGACTGATCTATTGTATATATTTATGATATTTTTAGAAACACAAAAAAACCTGTGTATGAAAACACCTGAGATTACAGTTGATTGTAACTGCATTTGCTCATTACTGAAATTCTTTTTGCATAGAATTTTCTGCTCTCAAGCTTTAGTTCATCTAGAGTTTCCTGGGCTCTTCTCTGCAGCAGTATTTTTCTTTTCACTTGCCTTTTTAACTCAGTTGAAAACAGCTCCTCCTTCTCCTGGGAATGTAACTGCCCTTTCTGAGTATTGTGTGGAAATGCAACTCTTTTAACAAATATAAAGAAAACATTAGGCTGTACATTTTGCTTCTAAACTGAAACAACATATGCAGCTAACTCTAATTTGCTATCATTAAAGAAGAATCAAGTAAGTGGAACAAAGAACTCTGTATACAAATCATAGAAATTCTCTTTCACCTAGACATGTAGTCACATAGACCAGCTGGTATAAATTGACATTTCCTTCAATAGACCTCTACCAGGTGACACCAGCTGAGCATCTGGCATCTATTCAGAGGATAAAATATGAAGTCCATTTGCTGTTTCAATATACATCTATGCTTTCAATGGATAGAGAGGTTGTTTGAGTGGGAATATCAATCTTCATGTTATTAGTCAATAGATCAAAGCTAATCTGAGAAGCACTGTTGATTACATACAAATTTGGATTTTAACAGGTTCGTGGTTTTGCAAAACTGTGATTAATTATATGCCTGGGTGGGTGAAATGGGATTAAATAAGTCAATAATTTATTATGGGAATTTTCATCGATTTAGTGTGCAAATCATCAGTAATAGCATGCACTGTGCCAAAGAGTGAGTCAAGCTGAGCTCATTGAAAAGTCTCATATAAAACTCAACTCTTAAGGATAGTTCAGACACATGATTGACAACATTTGAGATTCATATAGCTCATCATTTTGCTTTGCCCTAGTTAGAGATTGGCCTTTTTGCTATGAAGTCAGAGAATTATTACCCACACATTTTCGCAGAGATTACTTCTCTGTTCATACTTACACTTGTGATATTCTTTCAAACTCTGCTCTTTTCATTTCCTATGTTAGATTTTTGAGTCTTAATTGCTGGAAATAATAATTGGAAAAGAATAATTCTTTTAACTCACAACAAAGGTGGTGATGTTTTGGGGTTACGTTGTTGTCAATGTATAATTCCCATTTGTGTTTTGTGAATAGACTGTTGTGTTTTACACTTCATTTTGAAGGTAACATTAAGTGCAGCTTAAAGCATGCATTTTAAAGCAGGAAGTTGGCACGTAGAGGAGAGACTGTAGCTGGGAAGCTTTGACAGAGCAATCAAGGTCCATCAACACTTAATGGCTCTACACCAGTGGATCAATGTGCTTGCTAGCAGCAGGGCTATTGACTTTGAACAACTCTGCCCAGAAGTAGAAAGGGTGCATGTGTATGTCAGAGCTGGAAAATTTGCAGCATAAGTGCAGGGGGTTGGAAGAGTCACAGGCTGTTTTAAAAGAGGAAACATTTTGGCGCAAACAGGGAAGTTTCTCCTTCAGTAGCCAGGTACATAGTTCAGCCAGGCCAGAGGGCTGTGGGTCTTGAAGACACAGACTAAATCTTGAGTTCACTCTTGCTAAAGGAACAGGAATGGTAAATGCTCTCTGGGATAATGAATTTTAGGTACATTTGTGCTTTAATGCTGCAATGTGAAAGTGTATATGCATATTTGAGAAATTGCATAGCTGAGTCAGTGGTTCTTCCTTTCCCTGTGCATTGTGCCTGAATGTTACCATGAGGAAATCTGACTACACTGCAGCACAGAAAATTTTTTCAAAAATTTCCAAGTCAAATTTTTCTAGCCAGCTGTGTCTCAAGGAGGCTTATGCACAGGTTTTACAGTGTTATCAGAAGCACCATATGGTGTTCCATTACATAAAGAGGATCTGACTTGATTGTGCACTAAAAAAGTTTATCCAAGAAAGTTGTCTGGAATTTATGATCCACCATTAGCTAGTGTTAGTAAGTGTAGAAACTTATGGGATACAGATTCAATCCAGACCTGACAGAGGGCAAGTGAAATCTCGACAAGTCTGTGTATCAGAAAAGGGCCATTTGGGTTTTATATTTACATGGCAAAAAAACGGGAAAAAAAATATTAGAGGGTTGTGCACAGGTACATGCATTTTCTTCTGACTAGCAAAATTCAATGGTGTGACAGTTGCTTAGGTAATTGAATATTTTATTTAAGAGCTGAAGAAATACCTGGTAAATGGACTGTGAGGATGAAATTCACTATTTTGTGCGAAATGTCTGTGAAATTGGATGTCTGAAGGCATGTAATGGGTAAAAGGTACACTAGATCTACAGACAGAACATGCTTAGGAAAAAAGGTTGTTAATGGAATGTGGTCATTAGAGTGGGACTGTTTCTGGGGATAAGTATGTTTTCAACAGTGAATTTCAAATGGTATATCACAGAGAAGTACAGAGATTGACTGGTTTTAAAAAAGAAACATTTATATAATGCAGCCAAACCCTACAGCTTGTGGGTACTGATATTCCATCAACACATCACAAGCCTTTTATTTAATTGAGTGTGATTTAGGAAAAAACATTTAGAACACAGTCTGCTCCATCACATCGAATCAATTTAAATTAACAGACCAATGTTTCAGCTGTAAACTGATGCTAATTGAGGACAAGATCCTAGAAGTTACAAGGCACCTCTTGCAAGCTTTAAAGAACTTTGATTTCTGTTTACTACAGAGAGAGCAGAGTCATCATCCACATCTTTCACAAAAAATTGGGATCTTTATAGTATTTTTCAGGTCTTATGCAGTTATTCTCACTGTAAGGTCTGTGTTTGCTGCAACTGTAAGTAAATGTTTAACCAACTCAGGTAACAACTGAATAGGTGTTGATTAGGCATGTGATGAAATCAAGTGTGTTCTTCAATGGATGGTAATTTTTGGTTTTATTATCCAGTGACATTATTTAAAGGATTTTTTTTTCCTTAAGGATTGAGACAATTAAATATAGCTCCAGCAGAAGCTGTTATTATTGAAATCCTTTTGTAATATTTAATTCTCTGATGCTACTTGAATAATTAACAATAACAACAAGCAGGAAATTCCCAAATGATGAGTTAATCTCATTTTCTTATATTTCTTTCTTTCTGTTGTTTTCTTCCCTCCAACTCAAATCTAGAGGAACAAGCTGTTTGTTGGGTCAGATTTAACAAATGGATGTGCAGTCCCTGTTACCAGGGTTACAAATTATGGCCATCTTCTCTCAAAATCATAGAAACAAGACTACAACAAACATAAATTACCTATAATTTTCTTATTCCAATAATTCAAATTCACATTTCCATTACTGGGGATGAGTAAAGGAAAGTATGATTCATGTTGCAGTGAAAAGCTATTAAGGTCTAAGATTACTTAGGCTTTGAGTGAAAGGTGCCTGTTACTATAAATGTGGAAAGCTAAAATAAAATGCTTGGCTAGATTAGAAGATGTGTTTAAGATCTTTGCAGCTATTGGACTGGTAATGTGTGTTACTATTTGATATTTTACCATCCCCCTAAATTTTCTAGTTTGTTATTCAAACATTGAAATCAGTCTCATTTTCAAGCAAGTCTAAGTATTATGGGTGATATCCTTCCACAATATATATATATATATATATAAAATTGAAATAATTCTTATACCCTTCACTAACTTCCTAATTGTGAGCTAGAAAGCTAGAAAATACCTTAAACATGAGCCAAGCTGTTCACAAATTAGGGTGTAGAGTGTCCTTTTTTGAGGATTTGTATTCATTCTATGGAGAAATAAGACCCAGGCTTTTCTATCCTGGCCTACCTTGAAGCAGAGGGAAGTAGTGTATAAAAGACATACTTTTGGCAGTATTTATACTGCTGTGTACTTTAGTGCATGGTTTGTGTCCTGGGTTGTAGTATAGGATGTGCACAAAATATTCTATCACCATTTTCATGAACTGATGAATCCAATTTTTGGAGCAGTGTTCTCCCAGGCCCCCTTCCCTCTGGGGTGTCTTCTGTTAATGGCCCATCAAATGCCTACTGCATGACTCATAGATAACTCCCTCCAGGAGTTATCTCTCTAATGGAGGACCATCAAGGACCCCCTGTATGACTCATTATCCCATTGTGAGCTGCTCCACCCAGGGGGAGGAACCAAGCATTCTCACCTGGATATAATCTGGGATTTGGGACAGTACAAGCAGCCCTTACCCACTGGATTCCCTGAGGACCAGGGCTACCAGACTTTTCTATAGGATCACTGCTTCAGGAGGACCACCTCATCTGGACTGTTTCTATCACCCTGTTCAGGTTGTATTCTGACTCTTTCAGTGGTCTTTTGTATTATTGCATTTATTTAATTTTATTTTACTTTTTTTTTCCTTTCTTCTTATTAAATTGTATTTCTGACTTGGAGCCTCTCACTCATTTTGCCTTCAAACCACTACAGTGTGTCTGTAGCCAGCTCTAAAAATCTGGGAGTTTATCCTTACCTTGGTATTTTAGAAAATAGAAATCTGTCTGTCTTCAGAGCTTCATGATATTCAAGGCAAGGTATTTCCTACTGTGCTGCACTGCTTCATCACTTCACACATGGGTCATGAATGTGAAGGTCACTGCCCTTTCTAATGAGGTAACGAAGGCCTATGGCTTTGGTACAACAGTGCTCATTTTGATATCTTGAATAAAGGAAGGTGTATTGAGCTATGATTCCTCTGACTCGAGAGAGTTCATCTTTAACATCTGCTCATCTGCACCTGAAATATCAGCAGACTATAGGCAAAGAAACTTAGAGTTTGAGTCTTGTAAGAAGCGAAGTGACAATTTCTAAATTCAATTTTGCCTTACCTATAGTAGGACTCTTTCTCTATCGTTTAGTTCAAACCTGTAAAGAAACAAAATTCAATTTCTAAGTTTAGTTTTGCCTTGCCTATGGTGGGGTTTTTCTCTGCCATTTAGCTCAGACTGATTGTTATGATAATTAGAAATACCTTCCCTAAATGTTTTGTCTGTCAAATGTTAATTACCTGAAACCCCTTCCTTTGTAACTGTCCTTGCTGCCACCTCTGCCATAGCAACCATGGCTCAGGCCGTAACAACAACTGAAACAAACCTGGCACCGCTCTACATGCAGATGAAAAGACCTCAGGTGTTTGTGGGACAAGATTCGAACTTAAAACCCCTAAAAAACAACAAGCCAACACAAACCAAAAACTAAAAATAACCACTCTAAGTCAGCAGAACCACAGAGAGCCTCACACCAACCACACCTGAGTTCCAGCTTGTCACCATAACTTCAGAAGTGTCCCATACCCAGGACTTCCCCCAAGCTTTCCAACGATTCAGTGTATTTTCCAGGGACTCCTGCGAGAGGGAAGCCCTAGTTCGGCCGTGTGGAAGAGCTGATCATCTCCTCCTCTGCGTTGTCCATGGGGAGCAGTGGCGGTGTGCGCAGCCCCTCGAGCCCCCTACCTAGAGCTGATCTTAATAAAGGCATTTAAAAAGGGGTGAGTCTCCTTGCCCATTTATTTCAAGTCCTTAGGTAGAAATCACATTATCTGGGCTCACATGAATCACAGTCTGAAGTTTTTGGGGATTTTTTTCTGTTAACTACAAAGAACGTCTGGAGTAGCAAACTCAAACCAAGTATCTGGGTTTGATCTGACAGAACCAGTTGAGAAGACATCCCACTGTATGATGGCACCCTCCACTGAGTTGCTGGAAATATCCTAGTCTTGGGTCAGGCCCAGAATCAAGACTAGCTCCTTGCAATATCCTATTTAATATTTTCAAACAAATCTGAGCTAAATATTTTAAATTAGATGGTCTTAGATTTAAATGCATTATGAATATAAAATATTTCATAATGCTTAATCACTAGTAATAAATCTCTAAAACTAGTGACTTAAGAGTAGGTAGTATGTCAATATAAATTTATATAGTTAGAAGTATTTACTGGTATACGCTTTAATAAATGCAAGAAATAACATTTTAAAACAGATCAAAGTACTTGAAACACTGTTTTTATAGTCAGCAGTGTTTTGACTGTTAATTTTGAGAATTTGTACTTCTATTTCAGTTCAAATTTACCTCCTTTATCTTCAGTGAAATATTAGATTATGTTGAGGAAGGAATGAAGCGAGCAAGGAAGGAAGGAAATCAGTTTCTAAACAGTCCTAAATACTAGTTTTCCAGTACTATTCTGCTGTTTCCAATACTATTCTACTGTGAAACAGATCAGATTAATTAGTTAAAATACATTTAAATAAGCAGAATGTTTTTTTTATTTCTCTCACCATCAATTAAACAATAAATGTGAGAATTTGTGACTTTTATTCTAACGAATGAAGTAGTTTGGGATGCTGAGCATTAAATAAAGGGAAGAGATATACTTCAGTGGTGGTTGTAATTTCATCCATTTATTTTATTTCCCTTCCAGATGCTCAAGGCATGAAAGAACAAGAGAATATTTGTAGCTTTGTGTCCTCATTGTGATTTGAAATTTATTAAACATATATTAATACATTTAGAAAAGTTCAAACTGCTTTTCTAGTAAGACAGTCTACAAATAGTAGACACAGAGATTTAACCTCATAAATAAGTTCCCAAATTTCTTTTTTTTTTTTTTTCATACATGGGCTTTTTATTAAAGTATTTTCCATCATAAGTCAGTTAAAAATAAAATGTGTCATTGGATAAATCTTTTCAGTTCCTGAATGCTGATGGAAAGAACTGCAATAAACTGAAGTGAGAGAATCTGGTTTGCAACATGAAATCCAGATTCATTATAGTCGATGAAAAGCTCTGCTATAGATTTCTGTACTGCCCAAATTTTTCCTTAGCACCATTTGCTTACAGGCACTTCCATAACCAGGGGAATGTTTTCTGTCATCAGCAGAGTAAGCAGAGCAGCAGTCTTGTCATTTGGGTGGGTGGAAGGAGCCTGAAGTAGGGTTAAAGCTGAGAAGGGCCCAGACACTTCATGTGCACCTACTGAATGCAGTAAGTTGACGGAACGTGAGGTTTGGATTTTCATTTTCTCTCTCTGACAATCACTATTTGACAACTCAAACTCTCTGAAACTGCTGTTGAAAGCTGCATACCTTGTGCTGACCTTGGCTTTCAAAGCACTGAGCTTCTGTGTTTACGTACATTTTTGTATCAGGTACTATAAAGCAGTATCTCGAAGCACCTGACCTGCACCTTTATTATTATTTCTTTGCAACCCTGGGTGGAGGACTTGAAAATCTTTTGCTTTCTTAACTTGCATCACACATTTAAAGAATAAATATAAACAGAACTAACTCTGGATATAATTGTGCATTGCTTACAAGCCAAATCTATGTTTTGTTTTGTTTAAAGCAGTTTATTTTCTCCTCTTTTGCAAAATAAAAGCTTTTCTATAATGGGATAAGGGAGAAAGCATTGTTAATTACTCATTTTAATTTTCAATTTTTTTTTTTCAAAAGAGCAGAGCAAGAACAACTAATTTTTACAAAAGAAACAAAAGATATTTATTTTTAGCTTCAATGAACTGTAGCATGGACGCCTTTTAAAAGTCCCCTTTTTGGGTATGAACAAACTTTTTTGACTGTCTTACAGGGAGGTGAGAAAACTTGAATTACAAATAAAACTTGATGTTAATAAAGATTTCAGGATCACAGTTCATTACTAGTTTGGAAAAACATTTCTACAAATACTTAACTTGAATGAAAGTCTTTGGGTTTTCTTAAAATGGTGGCAGATTTTCATTCATAATTTGATCTTTCTGATGATATAGGAATCACTGTCTTTCGAGTATTTTTCTCTGCTTTGTTTTTCATTATATTATGCTGAGGGAATTCACATCCAGTGCAAGCCCTTCAGTTTTATTCCCAAACTCTCTAGCTGGGCCTGATCAAAGTTACTTTGTGCCCTCTGTGTGCCTGAGTCTCCTCAGATGTAATCAAGAAAATGAGAAAGAGGAGAATGAAGAACTGAGGAATTAAAAAATTATTGACCTCGTCTGGGTTTGTGCAAGGAGACATTGGTTCAGAGGACTTCTCCCAAGTCCCTCACTTAAGGCAGATATTGATGCTGTTTCAATAAATGAATAAGTCTGATCTACTTGTAAAGAGCTTTGGCAGGAAATGACAGTTCTGTGCCATGTAATAAAAATGTGAAAACTTTGGTTGAAACATAACTTAGATTTTATTTTTCTGACTAGCTACTCAGTTATTTGAACTGAAATAATGAAGTAATTAAAATAACTGGTAAACGTAGTAGCTTCAGAAATCTGCATCCAAGGTCTTAAAATTTACTCAATACAAATGTAGTAACAACTACACTCCAGCCACAGTGATATTTTCCCAATGATTCAAAACACCTTTATGAACACTAAAGATACAAGAACTATATTTTCATCAATACAACAAGTATCTTGAAATGTTATACCAAGCTATTAACTACTTTTAAATGTTAGGGAGAATGTCCGAGCTAACACAGAGCTCCATGAACTCCAAGATACATGTGATATGTTTTCTTTTTTTTTATATAAAATTTGGAGTAGTTATTTGTAAAGCAGCCTGAATGTTATGAAGCTTTGACTTCTGTCAGTAAGATGGCTTCAGAGCTTTCTTATTCTAAGTATAAAAAAGGACAAAGAACTGAAGCTGATGTCGGCAAAATTCCAGAGTGTTCAAGAAAACAGTGTCCTAATCAATCCGAAAGTGAAATATTGGGCAATTAACACTGTAAGCCTATTTAATTAGGGTGAATAATGTAAAAGGAAATATTGGGTAGTCCCATTTATGCAACCATTATATTTACTCTTTCACTATAGTTGGAATTCATAATACATAAGTAGTAAAGTTGTCTTATTTTCCATAAACATTATAAATTGTTCTGCTAGTTAATTCTCAGTTCAATATGAGCAGCGTTTGTTAGTTAATAAGAGTCTAAATGCAGGACTAATGATAAAAAATCATTGTATACAATAAGGTACATACACACAGCCTATGCAAATAGCTAATACCTAGGGTGTCCTAATGTGAAAAAAGAATTGGAAAAGTTTTGTTGTTGCTTTTGGGGTTTTTTTATCATACAATCAAACTTGTTAAACACATTCTTAGAAATCCATCGTATATTTTCTTAAGAGACTAAATACTAACAAGAAGTTGTTTGCTAGAAAATGAAAAATCTCTTCACATTTTATTCAATACATATTTAGTAAAGTGTTTGTCTGTAAAATATATCTATAAAGAATATACAGAGTCTTTAGAAGAACACACTTTCTCCAATATGACACTTTAGATGGTATGGCTTTGCCAGTGTATGTCTCTTGAGAGCTGACCAACAACTGACATGGAAAAGTCTGCTGGAAAATAATTTTTAACCATTCTACATTTCTTTGCTTGAAGGTGAGCAAATATTGACTGACTCTTTTCATAATCCATTGTGACCAGATGTATATGCTACCTAAGGAAAATATTAATAATATTTTGTACATGTTATTACATATTATTGTGCATATACGTATACTGTACATGCACAATAGCAA